>JAVJIX010000052.1:6072500-6198175 GCA_036785185.1 Paratrypauchen microcephalus | reverse complement strand
TTGTTTTTGGCGAATATAGCATTTCCAAAACAATAAAAGCTATCGTGGTGAAGAGTTATATGTCCACGGACGTGTAATACTCCTCTTTAAAGATACACTGCGCAACTTTTCTAGAATATTTCACGGTAGGGATTAAATTTATCTCAAAGGAGACAATTGTAGTCTACTTTACAGGACAGATCTGTGGAGCAGCGACCCTATTCACTGAGAAAATTGTTCTATTTTTGCGTAATAGAAACACCCGTAATGAATAAATGCTAGTTAGATGTGTTTCATGTCATACCACGGAACATTCCAGGCAAAGCAATAACATCACCATGGAGACGAGCAGGTGACGGACCTTCCACTAGAAAAGTTACGCAGTGCAACTTTAAGTCTATAACTCATGTCCAGACTTGATTTTTTTAAGCATTTCTGATGGCAAACCACGTTCATTACTGCTGCGTGCTTACTGTGTCTGGACATGTTCCTCATTTCTGAATTAAATTGTTTTCTCTGACCACAGTATATTGAGTTCTGATTTCTGAGTTCTATTTTCTGATCTGTTATAATGTTGTTTCCTCATCACAAACATTCTCGGAGTTGTGTTTTATTTCATTCACACAGGCTTAAAACACAAAGACAGCTATTACCCCCAAGACTACTGAACTCTGGATAATACTCCATCAGTGTTTCCCAACCAGGGGTACAAGTACCCCTAGGGGTACGCGAGCACACTGCAGGGGGTACTCGGCAGTGTCGCTGCCAGGTGCAGGGGGAAATTTTTTTAATTTTTTAATTCTAATTTGAGTATATTTGAGTTAAAGAAAAGAGAGAAAATGCCTGAGAATTACATTTTCAAATTAAGGAGATTAAATAAAATGATTTTGCGTTGTGTTACGTTCTACTTTTAGAGAATTATCAACACGTATGAGTGAGGGGGTACTCGAGGTATGACAAAAAGGCTCAGGGGGTACACAAGACAAAAAAAGGTTGGGAAACACTGCTCTAAATAATACTGAACTCTCAATAATACTGCACTAAACTACTTTTCATTATGCATAATATGTTTACTGCTGCTGCTCTATATGAGTGTACAGTAATCCCTCGTTTATCGCGGGGGTTAGGTTCCAGAAATAACCCGCAATAACAGAAATCTGCGAAGATTCTTGAGAAGTTGTCCTCAAGCTTTTAAAGAACTGCAGCTTGTTTCTCAAGCTTTTAAAAGTCATGCGGTCAGTGTTGAGACCTGTTTTAATGGCTTTTAAAGTTAAATATTAAAGTTGTTCCTTCATCAAAAACATGCCAGAAGAGGTTTTAGATATCATCCATGTATGTTTGAGTCATTTAGTGATCTCTCCTGGGCCCTATTCAAGCCCTCCTTACATTTAGCTGTAAGAATCTGTCCAATACTCCTCCCACAAACCTACGTCACCCATGCTCCCACACGACAACTCTCCATAAATATACAAAAATATAAAATACAAAACTGTACACAACCTCACAAACCTGATGCGATGTCCGGTAGTTTTTATTCTTTTTTCTTATAAAACATGGTAATAGTTGTTTTTGGCAATTATAACAATAAAAGGTAACATGGTGATCTAAATATGTTATGTTTTAGCAGTTAATACTAGGGCTGGGCAGTATACTGCTTCATATTGAATACTGGTGTGTTGTTTTATTTTTTTTTAATGATATGAACTATTCATATCTCCCAATCCCGGTGAGTGTGTGCGTACAAAACGTCAGGAACACAGAGTGTCGGAACGTCGCGGGACATTGTTTGAGAGGGGGACTGTTTTGCAGTGGCGTGAGAGCGGTGGAAGCTCAGTGTGTGTTGAGCGGTGAACAACATGGACGGAGAAAATGTTACAGACACAGAGGAACTTATACCGAAAAGAGGAGCCGTGTCAGTCGTGTGGAAGTACTTCGGCTTTAAAAAATCTGACGCTGATCAAACAACCGTATTCTGTAAATGTCGTCGGGCTAAAGTTGTAGCCGCAGGAGGCGACACGAGCGATCTGCTTCACCACCTCCGTCACAAACACGTCCTGGAATATGAAGAATGCACAAAACTAAGATCTGCGTCCTCTTCCACGTCTGCAGGGAACGTTCAAGTTGGCGCCGCGACACAAAACGCCACTCAGACGTCACTCAAAGACGCGTTTGCTAAGGGGACCGCCTACGACAAGAAAAGCAAACGGTGGAACGATATTAGCAACGCTGTTACTGTCCACTTCGTCAAAGACATGGTACTGCTTAGTCCTGTTAAGAAAGGAGCTTCAGGGAGATGATTAAAGCACTGGACCCAGATATGTTTTACCAAATCGAATTTACTGCAGTAATTATTCTCTAAATTATTAGGATTATTATTAGTCAAATACCGTGACACTGATATAAATTTGTATTTATTTTATTTCGTGTTGGCTGAAAATCATATTCTGGCGATAGTTCAACTTTACTGACTGCACCCCCAGGAGATCAGGTCACTTTGTACTTTTCCGTCCTCCCTCCTTTAAATCGAAAGTCTGTAGGTCAAATGAAGAAATATAAGACTGAGAATCCAAATGGGAGGCGGTTCAAACTGCAGGTAGCAGAATAAGAAAAATACAAAGACAAAAACACATTAGTGGGAGACTGAAGGGCTGTGTACTGTGAAGTCCTGGTGTTCGGACTGTTGTACATGTACATTATTAACCAGGAGTTCGCCTTCAACTACAGAGAAAACAGCACGTCTCTAACGTTTTTTGTTTAATGTCATACTGTGGAACATTCCAGGCAGCGCAATGACATTTTCCGTAGCAGATGATGGACCGCCAACCAAAAAGTTACATAGCACATTTAAATTAAGAACAGCTTGCTTTATTTGAGTAGTTTCAACTTGACAAACAAAATGATCTACCAGTGGAATAAATGTGTTTGTCTTGTCTTAATTCAAGCAGCAGTGATTTTTTTTTAAACACAAAGTTTTTGTTTTCGTAAGTGTAGCAAGGTGTGTTTTCATATTTTAAATTCAAAAAGTCTTAATTTTGTAAAAAGTGAAATGTACTCAAATCATGATAAAGCTTTCTTAATTTGACTAGATTTTAGTTTTCGCAGTGTACAGATACAATAACTGCTGGACTATTTGCTTAGCATGCCTTAAAGGTGCACTGTGTAACTTTTCAGGTGGGATTTTGCGTCCCACTTTTCTCCATGGAGATGTCATCGCTTTTTAGGTTAGGTTAGGTTAGTTTAGTTGTAATATAGTTAAAAACCATGTCGTAAAAAGATGTTTAAGAAGCTCAAAGTGCACCTTTTAAGTACAGGTGTTTGTGTTGGTTTAATAAATCCTTGAAAAACATTCACTCAGACAGTGAGCGGGGTCATCTCTCCACAGATCTGACCTGTACTTTGGCCTGGAGGCACCACCTGCTTGTCTCCATGGAGATAGACAAGTTTAATGCTTTGCGCTTTGACATTCTAAAAAAAAGCAATTACATCCCTGTGGAGACAAGCGCTACCTGAAAAGTTACATAATGCCTCTTTAACATTAAGTAATCAAACAGTAAAAGTATGAATATTTTTAACCTTGCAGTGGTAGTATATCAGTTTAATTGTTTAGTAAAAGGTTCTACCAATGCACCTTTGTGTAATACATTTAATATTACTGCTTTTACTTATGGGTTGATGGTTCTATTCCACCTCCACCACTGAACTGACACTTGGCAGTTACTGGGGGTGTTCATGTACATATACATAGACAGCTCTGGAAAAAAAAAAGAGACAACTGCAAAATGATCATTTTTTCTGATTTTACTACTTATAGGTATGTGTTTGGGCAAAAGAAACATTTTTGTTTGAGTCTATAAACTACTGACAACATTTCTCCCAAATGTGACCAACCACGGCTATTTAGGACACAAGTCTTCCCGGAGGCGTTTTGAGTTATTCCCAGATTCTGAAAGTGTAGATTCTAAGCTTTCCAATGATGTCTTACACATGAAAATCTGACCATATTTGAAATTAAAAATGTATGTTTTTAACGTCACTAATGCTGTTATCTGAAACACGGAGTACCTTCTTCATAATCTCAACTTGCAAATTCTAAAAAAAAAAAAATATGAAAATTTTGAAAAAAAATACTAAAAACTCGTTTATCTCAGATTCCCTAATCCCGAGATGTGGACTGAATTGCCGTGGTGCGTCACAAATTCCAAATAAAAATATTATCGTTTACAGCATTTATTTGCCGAAAATGACAAATGGTCAAAATAACAAAAAAAGATCCATGTTTTCAGAGCACAAACAATGCAAAGAAACAAGATCAAACAACATAATACTAATGTTTACACTTAAGAAGAGTTCAGAAATCAATATTTGGTGCAATAACCCTTATTTTTAATCACATTTTTCATGCGTCTTGTCATGCTCTCCACAAGTCTTTCACATTGTTCTTGGGTGACTTTATTCCACTCCTGGTGCAAGAACTGAAGTAGCTCAGCTTTGTGTTTGTGTTGGAATTCAACAGACGCTGGAATGGAATGGCTGTAATACATGTAGAGATGCTGATTTCAGAATAAAAAAAATGCAGTGGTCTCTTATTTTTTTCCAGAGCTGTAACTCTAATGACTTCATCAGTTATTATGGTGATACAATGCACACATGAGCAAACACAGCCAAAAACGAAAAGAAAAACACACATTTGATTTAAACAACACATTTTTAAAACACTTATTGCATTGACAATTCTAATTAATACTTTTTAATTGTTCGTTTTAATTGTTTGGGCGTGGGTCCGTCACCTGCTTGTTTCTATGGAGATGTCATTGTGCTGCCTGGAATGTTCCACAGTATGACATTAAACAGCTCTACCTTACATTTGTTCAATTACAGGTGGTTTTATAGTTCAAAAATATCTAGAAAAAGCTGGATCTAGAAAAAAAAATTAGATACAGGAAGATAAATTTAACTGGATATGGTCATCTTTTGTTAGCTTACTTAAAGAAGGTATTTCAAGTTTTATTTAAATCTGAGTAACAGGATGGTCTTTGTAATATCCACCTGTGTGAATGTTCAATTGTTTTTATTTTTGTTTTGTTTTTATATGTATATAAATAACATTATAATTTCATGGATAAGGGTCCTATAAGACATTATATAGACACTTATAATGCATGTGTTTGTATATCTTGGTTGAAATGCTGTAACACTGTCATTTTGGGGAGTGTTACTGTGTATTAAAAAACACACTGGGACTGAAGGAGGATCGTCTAAAATATTGAAGAGCAATAATCAAACACTAATCAATACTAAAACTAATATCCATAATGCTAATATCACAGGTTTCGATACTAAAAAAGTCCAATTTATATAGAACGGCTTTAGAACGATCTGTTCACAGCACAGTATTCAAACCTGCTTTTTATACCTGGTTTAGTCCTGGTCCAGTCCTGATTTAGTCCTGTTTCAGTCCTGGTTTAGTCCTGGTTTAGTCCTGGTTTTGTCCTGGTTCAGTCCTAATTTAGTCCTGTTTCAGTCCTGGTTTAGTCCTGGTTTAGTCCTGGTTCAGTCCTTGTTTAGTCCTGGTTTAGTCCTGTTTCAGTCCTGGTTTAGTCCTGGTTCAACCCTGGTTTAGTCCTGGTTTAGTCCTGTTTCAGTCCTGGTTTAGTCCTGGTTCAACCCTGGTTTAGTCCTGGTTTTGTCCTGGTTTAGTCCTGTTTCAGTCCTGATTTAGTCCTGTTTTAGTCCTGGTTTAGTCCTGTTTCAGTCCTGGTTCAGTCCTGATTTAGTCCTGTTTCAGTCCTGGTTTAGTCCTGGTTCAGTCCTTGTTTAGTCCTGGTTCAACCCTGGTTTAGTCCTGGTTTAGTCCTGTTTCAGTCCTGGTTTTGTCCTGTTTCAGTCCTGGTTCAGTCCTGGTTCAGTCCTGTTTCAGTCCTGTTTCAGTCCTGGTTTAGTCCTGGTTCAACCCTGGTTTAGTCCTGTTTCAGTCCTGGTTTAGTCCTGGTTCAGTCCTTGTTTAGTCCTGGTTCAACCCTGGTTTAGTCCTGGTTTAGTCCTGTTTCAGTCCTGGTTTTGTCCTTGTTTAGTCCTGTTTCAGTCCTGATTTAGTCCTGTTTCAGTCCTGGTTTAGTCCTGTTTCAGTCCTGGTTTAGTCCTTGTTTAGTCCTGGTTTTGTCCTGGTTCAGTCCTGATTTAGTCCTGTTTTAGTCCTGGTTTAGTCCTGGTTCAGTCCTGGTTTTGTCCTGGTTTAGTCCTGTTTCAGTCCTGATTTAGTCCTGTTTTAGTCCTGGTTTAGTCCTGTTTCAGTCCTGGTTCAGTCCTGATTTAGTCCTGTTTCAGTCCTGGTTTAGTCCTGGTTCAGTCCTTGTTTAGTCCTGGTTCAACCCTGGTTTAGTCCTGGTTTAGTCCTGTTTCAGTCCTGGTTTTGTCCTTGTTTAGTCCTGTTTCAGTCCTGATTTAGTCCTGTTTCAGTCCTGGTTCAGTCCTGGTTCAGTCCTGTTTCAGTCCTGTTTCAGTCCTGTTTCAGTCCTGGTTCAGTCCTGATTTAGTCCTGTTTCAGTCCTTGTTTAGTCTTGGTTCAGTCCTGATTTAGTCCTGTTTCAGTCCTTGTTTAGTCTTGGTTTAGTCCTGTTTCAGTCCTGGTTCAGTCCTGGTTCAGTCCTGGTTCAGTCCTGTTTCAGTCCTGTTTCAGTCCTGGTTCAGTCCTGGTTTAGTCCTGTTTCAGTCCTGGTTCAGTCATGGTTCAGTCCTGATTTAGTCCTGTTTCAGTCCTTGTTTAGTCTTGGTTTAGTCCTGGTTCAGTTCTGTTTCCATCCTGAGTGTTAAAAAATACCTAGAAAAACAGACATTCTGACAGATTAAAGTCTAATAAGGCCTTAGCATCACGCCCTAAGGAACGTTGATGACATCAGCTGCAAAGTATCGACACGGTTCTGTTGTGTCCTCAGGCATGACACTTTACCCATATTATGCTTAACCTGTGTGTGCGATTGTGTGATATCTAGGAGAAGTTATAAGACCAAACTTCAGCAACTTCAGTCTTTTGTTGACACTGACTTTAACTTTCTTTTAATGCTTCAAATTGGATAGTAAGTTTTACTCACATTAAATATGCATGAGTGTCTTTGAAAGCCAGAGACCA
Source organism: Paratrypauchen microcephalus (assembly GCA_036785185.1). Lineage (NCBI taxonomy): Eukaryota > Metazoa > Chordata > Actinopteri > Gobiiformes > Gobiidae > Paratrypauchen > Paratrypauchen microcephalus. Next base: position 6,191,070 of record JAVJIX010000052.1, on the reverse strand, counting down.
CAGGTTATGAGAGCTTAATGGGCCAAAGTGAATAAGTGCATATCATTGAAGGACTTGGGCTGATCTCAGTGCTTACCCAGCATGCTCCTCTTCTCCTCCTCCGTGGAAGGCCCCCATACTCGCTCGCAGAAGATTGATTAAGGACGCCTGCTGTGTTCTGAGCTCTGGCAGTCTATAAAGTCAGAGCCACTCCCATGGTTAAACAGGAGAGTAGAGACCCAAGAGAAGCTGCATTTTAAATCAGGCAGAGTCAGAGTTATTGTTTTATTTATTTGTGTGGCTCTTCTGGGACATGTGAGCAAAGAAAATTACATGGAAGACGGTGTGATATGGGTGGGTTTGCGGTAGTAGAAATAGTAAGACTGCAATTGTAAACGGCCTGTAGTCTGTCTACATCTTGAAAGCTCAAAATGTTCTGTTCCACCTTGTGATGTCATGGTAGAGGTTGTGAGATTCATTTTTCGATACATTTTATACTCATATTCTGTGTTTATGTATTCCGTGGAAACTGTCTGTTTTGCAATCTGGACGGTGGTAAACTACCTAAGAATAAGCATACGTTTTCCATAGGTTGGGTGTAATGGTGTAATATCCACCTGCTCCCACATCCATCAACTTTCAGCTAACTTTAAAGGAAAAGTAACGTTTTTTACAATCTGAGCCTTATTTCAGTAATAAAACAAGTTGTTTTACTCACCCATAGCACTTTGGTGTCATATGGAGCATTTCCAGAGATGTTATAGATTTGCGTTAGCCTAGCGCGACTTCTAGCCATAGCTCGGGGCATATAATATATTCCCCGAGCATGTAATATGCCCCGTGCGGGCTCCAAATAACACAAACTTTAGCACTTTTCAAATCATAGAAGCTCGATGTCTTAGTCTATGATTTCGTTTGAATCAAAAGTGGCCTGTAATCCGAGATTTAGTCATAGTTTACAGCTTTGCGTTTCATGTTTGGGTCCTGGGAGCTCAGAGCACACTCCGCACATGCGCACTGGTGTCCTCATCTACACGAAACTATGGCTAAATCTCGGATTACAGGCCACTTTTGACCAAACGAAATCGTAGACTAAGACATGGAGCTTCTATGATTTGAAAAGTGCTAAAGTTTGTGTTATTTGGAGACCGCAAACATGTGCCCCGAGAACTCACGTTATAGAGATCACAAATCTAAAACATCTCCGGAAGTGCTCCAAATGACACCAAAGTGCTATGGGTGAGTAAAGCAACTTGTTTTATTACCGAAATAAGGCTCAGATTTAAAAAAAAAACATTACTTTTCCTTTAACTATTGGCTAACTCGTCTGTTATTGGCTAACTTTTGGGAGCTTATGTCATTGCATACCACAGACCTGTATTTAAAGGGATAGTGCGTTTTTTAAAATGTTAATCTGTATGGGTTTCCTTCTAAAAGTTACGTGCGGTAACAGTGGCTTACCTCTGACAGATTGCGCTCAGCCTGGATCTGCTCGCGTTCTGGAGCTCAGGTAATTAGGCACGGTAACTTAGCGGGAACATGAAATAAAGCTTGTTTTTCTTCTCAAAACAAAACATTTGTCCGAAAGGTGATATATTTGCGTCCCAAACAGTTGTCCACGAAAAATCCAGCAGCGTATTTTCGCATTTGCATATCTCGTCTCAATTCGTATCACTGCGCGCCTATTACTTATTAGCCTGTTAACCTTTAGCGGAAGTGAACGACGGATGCGGTCCGCCGTAAGGGGAAGTTTAAGAGTGAACAGGCAACAGGCAGCTAACGGGAGCGCAGTGATACGAATCGAGACGAGATATGCGAATGAGAAAATACGCTTCTGGATTTTTCGTGGACAACTGTTTGGGAAGCAAATATATCACCTTTCGGACAAATGTTTTGTTTTGAGAAGAAAAACAAGCTTTGTTATGAGTTCCCGTGAAGTTACCGGACCTAATTACCTGAGCTCCAGAACGCGAGCAGAACCGGGTGGAACGCAAACTGTCAAAGGTAAGACGGTGTTACCGCATGTAACTTTTAGAAGATAACCCATACAGATTAACATGAAAAAAAACGCACTTTCCCTTTAAGACAGCAGTGTTGTGAGACCAGGGTGCGTGGGCCGAGGGGACATGTTCGTGTGTGGACGACGTGACAACTGAAGAGATGCCATTTACGTTTGTATTCTCTGCCTAATTCAACATTAAATGCTAATAACCTCAATCTTGAGTCTATGCCCTTTTTCCGATCCCTTTCTGAAAGCTCACAAGGTCGTTTTCAACTCAGCAGCTAACTTTCACCTTTTGTTCAGTAGAGATTGGGCAATTCCAGGGCAAAAATCATCCAAGTGATTCTAGTGAAGGAGAGAAGAACTCAGCCTGAAGTTCTTCCCTCAAACAGAAAATACCTTGTGATGTCCGGAAGAACTCCATTGTGTTTGCAAACTCCATACACCTTCACTAGAATAATTTGGATAATTTCAGCCAATTTTTGCCAATCTCTATTGGTTAAAAAAAAAGGTAAAAATGTAGCTGTTAACTTCAAAACTACAGCTTCATGACCTCAAAAGGTGGAACAGGGTGTTTTGAGCTTTGGAGATGTAGCCTGACTAATAATAAAGTTTTACTCAAACAAAAACAAAACACAACTCTGGGTCTGTTTTTGATAAGATAAGATAAAATAAGATAAAATAAGACTTATTGATCTCACACAGGAGAAATTTACTTGCCACAGTAGCTCCAGGCAGGGACAGTTTGAACAAGAAAGAAAAGTGCATGCAGGCGAGAATAGAATAAAATAAGTAATAATAAAATAAGTAATAATAAAACAGTAACTATGAGGTAACAACGTTAGAACATGACTTAAAGCTCACAAGAGATCATTTTGTGTAATATCTATCCATCCATCCATTTTCTTCCACTTATCCGGGGCCGAATCGTGGGGGCAACAGTCTAAGCAGGGACGCCCAGACTTCCTCCACCCCGGACGCTTCCTCCAGCTCTTTCGGGGGGACCCCAAGGTGTTCCCAGGCCAGCCGAGAGACATAGTCCCTCCAGCGTGTCCTGGGTCTTCCCTGGGGCCTCCTCCCTGTGAGACATGCCCGGAACACCTCCCGAGGGAGGCGTCCAGGAGGCATTCGGAACAGATTCCCGAGCCACCACAGCTGCTCGACGTGGAGAAGCAGCGGCTCTACTCCGAGCTCCTCCCGTGTGACTGAGCTCCTCACCTTATCTCTAAGGAAGCGCCCAGGCACTCTGCGGAGGAAACTCATTTCGGCCGCTTCTATCTGTGATCTCGTCCTTTCGGTCATTATTTATTTATTTATTTATTTATTTGGTGGTGTGGGCCTGCTCATTTTGTGTACAGGATGTTATGTTAAATGTTAAATGTGTAACTTAACTGGCACTGACACCACCAAGCCAAGTTACATGTCAGACCTGTGGAGATGCGACCCTGCTCATGCTTTTTTTAAGCAATAAAAACACCTGTAATTGAATAAATATAGATACTGTACGTTTAATGCTACTTTGGAACATTTCTTAGACTTAGACTTAGACAAACTTTATTGATCCACAATCGAAATTTCAGGCAAATCAGGACCATCTCCATGCAAAAAAAAACAAAACAAAAACAGATGTGACAGTGACTCCACCAAAAAGTTACACAGTCCACCTTTAATATCGATATCGGCAAATATTGAATATTGGTTGCTTCTGCAACAGCAAGAAAAATATCGAATAACAGTATCGTCTCAAAAAACCCACATCAGACCAGTACCTGCTCAAAGATGCCCTCAAAGGCGACTGAAATGACCAAAGAGCAATGGGCATGTTCACAGAAGAGCTCCAGGGGCCAGATGTTGTCTCCAGCCCCAGACTCACTGTCACACGTCCACCTGGCCAGAGCAGATGGGGGACTTGATACAGCCAATTCATCTCCCCTACGGCGTCACCGGCACGATTAGCCTGGTCCCCGGGGCTCTTTAGTCGACTGTGAGAGCCCACCAAGCGGAGATGATGGTCTTGAATGCAGCTCAGGAGGAGAGAGGGCAGAAGGAGAGGGGGTTTGGAGAGTCTGAAGGGGACGTGGGGACACAGAGGTGAAGTCTACAGTTTTTCTGCTAATGAACACACGGTGAGAGCGCTGGGACCTCAGACTGTGCGCCCGTCACAGCTTCTTAGGGAGATAGATGACACCTCGTGGACAGCACATGTTGGGAGGAAAGACCACAGTGGAGGGAGGGTTTTTTTCTTTTCTTTTTTATAGCAGCAACGCAGGGCTCTCAAGTTTTGAAGTTCGGTCAGAGTGAGATTGGGGGTCTTTTTGAATTCTGAATTTAATTAGATGCATATTTGAGTGATATGAACACAGGGGAACACAGGGGATACCCCCCCCCCCCTTCCCCCCGAAAATTTTTGAACTGTAGATGCTCTGAGATGCAATCTGGGGTCATTTCAGCCACTTTGCACTAACTTCTCACAAAATGTGACTTGCACTGGATGGAATCAGCTCGGGATGCATAGTCTGGACAGTAGCTGCTGACAGACAGACTCAAGCACATTTCTAAATGATCATCAGTCATGGTGGAACAGTAGCCTACTTAATGATCTTCATGTGGGAAAAGGCTGACTCACATTAATAAGTTTTCATAAATCTATCTCCATTTTATCTGATAAATGTTCATTTTAATCTTAAAATAAGCTAAGCAAACTGCACTGCACTTAAACACTCTCTGCCCCGTTTTTGGACCCTCACCCACAGTTTTTTTTTAACCTGTTTTTTCAACTTCTTACCTGGAGTCACATTCTCTTACCCGCGTATAGCATACACAGGCTCCTCTTGTGTGAAAAGGAGGACGTGAAGCGAAGGTACACGCTGTAGCGAACATGCTGCGTGCGTGCCGCGGCTCCAGACGAGCGTGCAGGCTGCAGTTTGAAGCCCCGCGCGGTCCCGCACACCGGTAAAAGTTTATTGCTAACGGCAGCGGCTGTAATGAAATATGATTACACTCATCTCGAGACCAAGACCGATGTCGTAGTATTTGACACCAGTCGACTGGTAGATCAACGTATTGGGCCCCTGTTTTAGACACTATTTAGACAGCGCGGGAGGGGTGGGGGGTGCGAGTGAGTTTTTTTTTACGCTGAAAACGGCGCGGTGCATAACTAACTCTTCTGAGCCACACAGACCGATTTTCTGGGCACAGAAGCGCTGTGCGCTGCGCTTGAATTGCGTAACTAAATTTCAGCGTGAGAAATACCATGTGTGGCGTGTGAGCGTGTGAATACGTTGAATTGCGTGTGTCACACTCTCAAAGCGTGAGACTTGAGAGCCCTGAGCAACGTAATATAGACACTTGGCATTGACATCATGCTGGAGGGGTTCTGCAGTGAGTACAGAAAGTATTTAGACACCTTACATTTTTTCACTTTGTTATATTGCAGCCATTTGTTGAAATAATTTAAGATCATTTTTTTTCTCGTAAATGTACACACAGCACCCCATGTTGACAGAAAAAACAAATTTTTGCAAATTTATTAAAAAAGAAAAACTGAAATATCACATGGTCATAAGAACGGCTCTGGAAAAAAATAAGACACCCCTGCAAAATTATCAGTTTTTATTACTTATAGGTATGTGTTTTGAAACATTTTTGTTTCGAATTCAAAATAAAAATATTATCGTTTAGATCATTTATTTGCAGAAAACAATGCAAAGAAACAAGTACAAATTCATTTTAAAACAACATAATACTAATGTTTACACAAGAGTTCAGAAATCAATATTTGGTGGGTGACTTTATTCCACTCCTGGTGCAAGAACTGAAGTAGCTCAGCTTTGTGTTTGTGTTGGAATTCAACAGACGCTGGAATGGAATGGCTGTAATACATGTAGAGATGCTGATTTCAGAAAAAAATGCAGTGGTCTCTCATTTTTTCCCAGAGCTGTATACATGTCTAGCATACATGTATATTCACACAGACAGTGGCTCCCTCTTTTCTGCATCACTCGAGGAAAAACCAAAAACTAAAACGGTCCATCTTTCCCACAATCAGGGAATAATTTAGCACCATAAGATGGAGCTATAAAAGTTCCATAATGCACCTCTTTTTAAATAAGGAAAATCTTTTTTATATTTTTGTAAACACTGTCAAAGAGATTTTATTGTGACATATTTAATTCAGTTGCAACAGTCTGCCAATATTGCGCTAACTAAACTTAACCAAGTCCAAGTCTGTGTCTATCATTCATGTGTGATAGACATAGACTTGGACAAACTTTATTAATCAATTACAGTATGTATAGAGACAGACATAGACTTAGACAGACTTTATTAATCCACAAGGGAAATGATTTGGACACATTGTGTATAATATAATAACAAAGAGAAAGAGTAAAAAATATAAATGGTAATAATAATTTCTAAAAAGATAGCAAGAGACTGGTGTCAATAAGGCATAATTATATAAATGTATATGTACAAGTAAAAATAAAATATAAAATAAGTAATAAAAATATCTCAGCTATACAAGAGGTCATAAGGAAGATGATATGATGAATGATACGACAGAGGGTTATAATAAGGGTGAGTTGTTGTACAGTTGTACGGAGTATGGTATGAATGTAGTCCTGTAACGCTCACTGTTCTTGACTAGAACCATAAACGCACTGTATTACAACAAAATACTGCATTTTAATGATATCAATTTGACATTTTGACCCCCCGTCTGTATTAAATATAATTGGCCCATAGTATTAAAAATAGAAAGTTGTGATGTCGTTTGAAAACAACCGATATAGCAGCAAGGTCCACACGCAGTAACCCGTGTAGTATAAATAAAAGAAAACCAGTTCCAGGCCAATCAGCATTCTCTTTCAAAACTATAACAGAATGGAGCAAACTACCAGCAGATTTAAAACTGTGCAGACTTCAAAAAGTTTAGTTCTGACTGAAGAACATATCTTTTAAGGCAAAGGTGCTAATGTAGGAAAAACAACGCAACTAAGTAAATAACATCTGACTCAGGGCACAGAGGGAGCAGGCTGGGAATGGGATAGAGAACTTTAATGTCATTTACTGCGTGCACATAGACAAGTGGAATCCGATTGCAAACGGATTGGGATCATATCAAAATCATGTGCACAGGCTCAGGATCGTATAGAGATTGGTTTCCCGAATCCAATTGGAACCCCTGGCTTAGGCTGATAGTAATCCGCTTGATGCCGCCTTGTGCACAATATTGGATCGGATTGGCGTACTGCGCATGCGCGGGAATTTTCGCCAGGGATTTCACCCGGAAGTGGCAGGAGGTGCCGACGCCGTCATAAGTAGCGATTGTTGCCAGAAAAGTCAGACGAAATCATGGCTGCGAAGAAAGAATGCACAACACGTACACCAATGCTGCTCCGTCAAACTCCTCGAGCGCCATCTTTGTATACCGCCACATAGTTTGTTGTGTTTTTATTGAGTAGCCATCACCCGGAAGTAGTTGGACCACAGTGGCACATAGCGTAGCGGAGCCGGCCAGGTCGCTGACCATTATCCAATTACACGAGCTTCATGTGCACTGGGATCTAAGGACAGACCACCCGCCGAGTAACGGGGCCGGATTTGGAGAAATCCAATCTGTTCCTACCATCTGCACACAGCGATAGTACTTGTTTGTATATAGTTTGCATTGTTTTGATTGATTGTCTGAAAAAAACAAAAACAAAATTGATTTTCAGGAGCCTGTGATCAATACGAGCGTTCAGGCTTTCAGGTCGGATTGCATTAAAATGGTCACATCTTTATACAGTAATCCCTTGTTTATCGCGGGGGTTGCGTTCCAGAAATAACCCGCAATAAGAGAAATCCGCGAAGTAGGACAACTTTATATTTTACAATTATTCTACATGTTTTAAGGCTGTAAATGCCTCACCACACACATTATACGCTTTTCTCAGACTGGAATTAACCTTTTCTCACATTTGTTCTCGTTTAAACACTCAAACTTTCATAGATTTTCAACAAAATGTATTAATAGTGAAGCGTGGGGGTGACACGGCTCCGGAAGCCCCGCCGGATGCGCAAGGGGAGCACTGCCACGTCCCTGGACGCGAAGCGACGCGCACCAACCCCTTGGAGAAGCTCCGCACGTGCACCCATCATCGTGGACAAATCCGTGACAGAGAAACGTGACCGGCGCAACGCTGCGCGTACACCGGGGTTGCGAGCACAAGATAGAACCGCCGCGCCCGGACCGCGTGCTCTCAGCCCGAGCCACAAAACAGCCGCACGAAACCAGCAAAGAGCGGTTTAATCCTGGTTTAGACCTGGTCTAGTCCCGGTTTAGTTCTGGTCTAGACCTGGTTTAGTTCTGGTCTAGACCTGGTTTAGTCCACGTTTAGTCATGGTCTAGTCTCTTAGCCAATCAGGACGCAGAACACAATGTTACACTATAAAAAAATGTTACACTATAAAAAAAATTGAAAAAAAAATTGGAAAAAAAAATCTGCGAAACAGCGAGGCCGCGAACAGTGAACCGCGATAGAGCAAGGGTTCACTTTTCCACCTTCGAGGCACCCAAAGTGCTTTACAACAAGGAACCACTCACACATTCCCACACACATTCACACACCAGTGTACGCAGACACTGGGGGCGAGGTGGGTTAAGTGTCTTGCCCAAGGACACAATGGCAGTGCTCATCTGTGGGAACTGGAATCGTACCGCCAACCTTTGGATCAGTGGACAAACGCTCTACCAACTGAGCTACTGCCACCCCAAAATAAAATAAACTCTAGTCTAAAGTCTAACTTGAGTAACAGAGCTCCAGACAGAGCAGTGCCTACAGTTAGCTTTTAGCAGGTAGAAAGCTTAGCATCGTGACAACACTATTTAAGACGAATAAATGATTATTAAAAGCAGTGTTTTTTTTAAATGTTGGACAGCTTTAAACTACACCCACTCTTCACCTCAAGTCCTACGGCATTAAATTAAACACAAAATCTCATTTCATTTTCGGCGTGTTTGTCAGTTGCTTCGGCGTGTAGTCAACATCAGTGTACACACCGCAACTCCCACAATGCCATCTGTCACTCTTCACACTCCGACGGCCCTGCATCAAAGTGTCCCCACCTTCACTGAGAGGACATGATGGATTTTCGCACTGCTCCAAAATAATAAGGCATATTGCTGTCAACAGCAACTGACTCATCGACGTGATCCGTTTTTGAGTTAACGCCACATTTCAGCTCGAGTGGCTCAGCGGTTTCTGAATTATAGTGCGGATTGTTTTGTTTTGATGTGTTTTTGTGTTTGGACAAGCTGCCAAATGTTTATTTTCAAAAGCGCATGGCAGGTACCAGCTCCTCTACACATGTGTGGAGTTTGCAGAGTGGTTAAAGGAGCAGTACCTGATTTTTGCTGCCTTTTTCAAATGTGAAAGTCAGATTTAAAGAGCTCATATTACACTGTTTTGTTTTTCTATCTATGTTATAATGTATCCTCATTAAAAACATACCTGGAGTTGTGTTTGTTTGCTTATTGAGTGTTTTGTTTCATTCACAAAATCTGCAAATTTAGGCTTCTCTGAGAACACTCTTGTAATGTCATGTGGTAATACAGGAAGTGCTCCACTGTGCTTTTAAACTCCATACACCTTCAGTAGAATCATTTGGATTATTTCAGCCCTGGAATTTGCAATGTCTACTGACCTAAAGGTAAAAGATAGCCGTTAACCTGAAAACCACTACATGACATCACAAGGTGGGACAGAGCATTTTGAGCATTTGAGATGTAGACACACAGAATACACAGACCTTCCAGAAATTTGCGATGTTGCGATTTGCAACTTCAACGCAACTTCAGCCAATCTCCGTGAATTTAGGGCGGTGTTGCAATTTGGACCAATCACCGCAACTTTCCCGCAATTTTTACCAATTTTGACCAATCATCGGCGACGTATTGAACTCACGTCGACCAACTTCCTTCTGCCTTACTTCCGTGTGACGAAACGAAACTGCGGCCGTGTCCCCAGTTCGGAGCGTGGTTTGAAGGGGGCTCAGACTGCAGTCAAGGCGGTGCACACTTGCTCAGCCCTGAGTGCACTCTGCAGACCGCATGGCCGCCTGCGAAATGCGACAGGTCTCGCAACTACGGGAAGCAGCCGCCGACTCCATTTTCTCCCGTAGAAGAAGTAGCGTGCGGTGCATGCTGCGCGAAGCGTGCATTTTCACGCGCTTGGTCCACGCCCCGATTTCCATGGAAACGACTGCGGTCTGCGAACATGTGTTAACTGCGCATGGGACAAAAAAGAAATGACGCACATGCCCTTCAAACCACGCTCCGAACTGTGCACTCTGGGAATTGGGACACGGCTAATGGCAAAGAAACATGTCTGCGGCGCCATTTGCCCTCAAAAATAACAGCAAAAGACTGCGCGAAACAGTTCCCCTCCTAGTAGTAATTTATTTTCGATGTTGGTAAAGTTGTTTTAGGACCATATTTGTGATCTCTGTGTCTTTGTATTATTCTTTGTCAGTAATAGCTCAGTATTCAAAATATTACTCAATTTTTAAAAATCGCAACTATTTATCTTATTTAACTTATTTAACTTTCACTTCCTCCCGCAACAAAATCATAACAAAAACCTTAAAAACACCGCAACTTTCATCGCAACTTTTTGGAAAAGCTCACGCAAATTCAGGCATTTTAGCCCGCAACAATCACAAAAAATGCCCGCGAAATCCTGGGGGGTCTGAATACAGGATTACTCAAACGTGTGAATGAAACAAAACTCCAGGCATGTTTTTGATGACATAAATACTGAAGAGACTTAGCCTGCTGTTACCTCCTGGAAAGTCTCAGGGCTCACGTAGACCAGGGAAGAGCAGTTGGGGCTAGTCTTCCTTAATCTGCACAAAGCCTCCGACATGGTTAATCACCACATACTTCTCAACAAACTAAATGACTACAACAACCAACAACCAACTAACAACCAAAACTGGATTAGGTCGTATTTGAGTGACCGGCATCAGTGTTTCCGGGTGAATAACACTCTATCACCCTTTAAAACCACCTCTCTGGGAGTGCCCCAGGGGTCCATTCTTGGACCTCTGTTCTTTAGTATTTATATAAATTATCTCCTTAATATGTGTACTGATGCTGATATAATTATGTATGCTGATGACACAGTGCTTTTTACTTATGGGAAAAATGAATTGGAAGTAACAGAAAAATTGCTAAGGGAAATGGAAAAGGTTGCAAATTGGATTCAGACTTCCTGCCTTACCTTAAATATTGATAAAACAGTTGCAATGTTGTTTTTTTTTACCAATAAGCATAAATTCATGAAATTTTAGTAAACAGACAAAACATCAGGAATAATATCAGGAATGAATCTAATACTTGACTTAAAACTTAATTTTAAAAGTCACATTAAAAACATTTAGAAATACTGAAGTTCAAATTGATGAAGTTTAAACATATTATTAACATATACATATTTTAATGCCACGATTGTCTCACACCTTCGATAGTATAAACGAGCACTAATAATCAATGATAAAAAGTCGTGCCTGTATCACCAAGGCTCAATACTTGTCTAATATAAATTGCTAAATTTTGATAACTTGCTTAAATTTAATCAAATGTGAACCTTATATAAAATCATTCATAATTCAGCTGCTCCCCCACTGAAAAAGTTTGTGGTGCTCACTTCAGAGAAGACCTGCCAAGCCACACAGTCCACAGCCAGACGAGAGGGCAGTGTTCCAAGATGCAGAGCCTCTTTTGGTCAGTCATCATTCGCCTACAGAGCCATAAGCCTCTGGAACACCCTCCCACATGACATTATATCCTGTACAAATGATGAAATGTTTGCACGCCTGACAAAACAACGGCTTTTGACCAAACAAACCTGTACACAGTAATCTGCCCTGTATCAATGCAGCAACATGAACGGTAAATATGTAAATATTGTTTGGATGTGATGACTGAGACTGAATGGGACAAGTTTTACTTATTGACTGACTGGGTGAACGTTTGCATTAATATATTTTGTATTTTATTTTACTGGCATGTATGCCGTTTATGACACCAACCTGTGCAGGGAATGAAGGTGGAAATGAGCAATTCTGCTATAACTAAAACTAAATGAGGTAAAATGAGGTAAAAACATTAACAACACGGCGTAAAGCTCACAAGAGTCAACAACTAGCATGCTGAGTGCGCACTTACTGATTCTCAGACAATAAGCGGACGTAGGTGGCACGGTGACTGAGTGGCTAGCACTCACACTTCACAGCAAGAAGGTTAAAGGAGAATTAACGTTTTTTACAATCTGAGCCTTATTTCGGTAATAAAACAAGTTGTTTTACTCACCCATAGCACTTTGGAGTCATTTGGAGCATTTCCAGAGAAGTTTTAGATTAGCGATATCCGTTAACGTGAGTGGTCGGGGTACGACGTTGCAGTCACCAAAATAACACAAACTTTAGCACTTTTCAAATCACAGAAGCTCAATGTCTTAGTCTACGCTTTCGTTTGAATCAAAAGTGGCCTGTAACCTGAGATTTATCCATCATTTTGAGTAGATGAGGACAGTGCGCATGTGCTCATTCACAGCTGTTTTGCAGATAAGAAGACACAACTTTTCTGTTGCGAGTGACACATGGCAGAAGATTGGGACTTTGAGGCTGAAGAGGACTTATGCAGGACTGAGGACTGAAGAGGAGTATACGGATGAGGAGACGGAATGGATACGGAAAGAATGAAGCGGAGACAGTTTTAGGAGCAGCAGAGAACAGCCATCGGTTTCACATTACTTCTCAGAATCGTGCGCTGAATCCGCTGGCCTTCTTTTCCTTTGCTGGTAAAAAACCTGACTGAAGTGGGTACTGCAAACACGATGGTCCAAACGTCTTACAGCTTTGCGTTTCATGTTTGGGTCCCAAGAGCTGAGAACGAATTCAGCTGTGACTGAGCACATGCGCACTGTCCTCCTCATCTACTCGAAACTATAGGACTACAGGCCACTTTTGACTCAAACAAAAGTGTAGACTAAGATATTGAGCTTCTATGATTTGAAAAGTGCTAAAGTTTGTGTTATTTTAGTGACTGCAACGTCATGCCCCAAGCACTCACGTTAACGGATATCACTAATCTAAAACTTCTCCGGAAATGCTCCAAATGACACCAAAGTGCTATGGGTGAGTAAAACAACTTGTTTTATTACCGAAATAAGGCTCAGATTGTAAAAAAAAAAAGAAAAAAAAAAAGATTTATTAATTCTCCTTTAAGGGTTTGATCCTTGGTTGGCCTGGGGCTTTCTCTGAGGAGATTGCTTGTTCCACTCCGGTTTCCCCCATCAACCCAAAACATGCATCATGGGTAAAATCCTCTCGCTGAGGTCGATGGGTCCCCAGGCGCCCCACGTGCTGCCCACTTCTTCTGAAAGGATGGTTGAATTGCAAAGGACAATTTCCCTACAGGGATAATAAAGTATTACAAAACAATATAACGTTTAAAATTAGATGCAGGCAGCGCTCAGCTTCAGATACAGGCACTTTAATGAATGCTGGTGAGTAGATTTTTTTATACCGAGTTAATAAATGTCGAGGCAAGACGTTGATGCCACGTCAGACCCCAGGAGGCCCCAGCTCACAATAAGATTAAAGGTATTTTGGGGGCTATAAAGCAACTGTAAGTGAATAAAAGTCAAAAAACAGTGAAACATTCAGCGCAAAGAAAAAACATCTCCATGGAGACAAGAAGGAGACGATCTCCGCTACAGAAAAGTCACACAATGCACCTTTAAATATTACAGTAGACTTACAACCAGTGGTGAAAGTAGTTTTCATTTCTTACAGGTGCTATAATGTCCAGTGCATCACTTTACCCGGGTTTTTATTTTTTTATTTTTTTAAGTTTTACACCTTTTTTATAGATAAATAACTTTTTTAATATACTTAATTATTCATATTTTTGTGGGCTTACGAAAGCTTCAGTCAATGCACAGCACTGTAAATGAAGCGGCTGCTGACGCATGTCACAGATTCTATGACTACTTTAAACATGCTATTGTCTTCATCAGAGCTGGTCAAAAATGACATATTGTGCATAGATATGTTTTCTTATTAAACAGCGAAAATGACTAATTTACTAAGTGTTTTTAGTCAGCATAAACCCTCTCTTACAGGTGCAAGCAGCGCGCCGGCCTTAAATCTTCTACCAGTGCGCAGCACCGCCTCACAATGGTTTAGGCACTTTCACGGCTACAGTCAGATACGTTTTGACAATCCTTGTTTAACAGACTGCAGATATCTCTGCACGAGAGTTTCAGGTAGCTTTCAGTTATTCTCGAATGGCATAGTGTGGTTGTTTATGTTTTCTACTTAAATAGCGCACCTTACTTTTTTTTTCAAATGTGGGTTTTGGCCACCATTAACCATATTCTCTTAGCGGTGCTGCGTACCGGCTGTGAATTTTATACCGGTGCACCGCTTTACTTTCACCACTGCTTACAACAAAATTAGACTGACTTTGGAGTGATTCATATTTGAGTTAACACCACTAGTATGACTGCACATTGGTTTATCACAGATTAAGAATTTTTAAAAAGTTATTCCGGAGCAGATGTTGATCCAGGTTAATGCTAAAAACACTTAGCGTGCTAACAGTTGAATAAATGGAAGCTAGATGAGTTAAATGCCAAACAATGAAACATGCAACGCAAAGAAAAAACATCTCCACGGAGACAAGAAGGCGGCAAACTCTCCTGCAGAAAAGTTACGCAGTTCACCTTTAAATAGTAGGCTTATGTTCGACAAAATTGACTGACTTTGACGTGATTTCAGACATTTCAGATCTAGTGGCTCAGCAGTTTTTGAATTATGATTTTTTTTTGTGTGTGTGTTATGTTTCGACAAGCAGACAATGTTTTTTTTAGTTTTTTTTCTTAACCCTCGTGGCTGTTAACGGCTCTTCTCTTCGGCGTCTATGTTGTGTTTGCAGAGTGGTTAATGAGCGCTAAAAACAACACTTCTTCTCATAACACCATAACGATAAATCTGACGGATGAGTGATTGCTTTGGACGTGGCTTTTGTGTTCTTATCATAACAGTAAATAAAAACACATCTCAATGGTCCGTTAAGTACAGGTTCAGAGGGATCCATCTTCACAGACGTACCTGTCATATGCTGTCAGTTTAAATAGGTCATTTGTGACTGATGCAAAGTAAATTCCTGGGCTAACTGGATTGCTAAGGCTCCGTGTACAGCGGTCCCTCGTTTATTGCGGTGGTCACATTCTAAAAATAACCCACAATAGGCAAAATCCACAAAGTAGTCAGCTTTATATTTTACAATTATTCGGCATGTTTAAGGCTGTAAACGCCTCACCACACACATTATACACTTTTCTCAGACTGGAATTAACGTTTTCTCACATTTCTCTCTTGTTTAAAAACTGAAACTTTTGTAAATTTTCAACAACAACAACGAAAAAAAAAGCACAGTATTATGAAACTAAAGATCAAAACCGGTTTTCAGGCCCTAAACATATTTGTTTGAGAAATGGAAACATAAACGTTTTCCTATATAAAAAATAATATGATAGCTTTTAGAAATAACACATTCAATTTTAATGATCAACCTACGAGCATGGACACATAAGAAGTGATTAATAGTCACTCACGCGTGTATTTCACAGCTCCTCTGACTGAGCCGCTTCGCGCAGAACGTTTCGTCGACATCGTGGGTTTTGTCGGGGAGAAAACTTGCAAACATACAGCACTTCAGAGTCACACTGCGATCGAACATTTATATAAATTTGGCAAACTGAACGCATTCTGTACTGTACAGGAGACACGAAGGAGAATGACTGACAAATCGGCAAAGGTCTACAGTCCCTTAGCCCATCAGGACACCGAACACAATGCGTGTTGATACACTATTAAAAAAATTGGAATAAAAAGAAATTCGCCAAACAACGAGGCCACGAAAAGTGAACTGCATTATGGCGAGGGACCACTGTACTCTGCTTTTGTACGTGAACAGCTCTGTGTGTCAGTCTCTGCGTTTGCGCTTCCAAACGCTTGTGACGTCAAGACTGCGTCCTCTTAAACAACCACCAGAGGATGCTAAAAGTACGTTTGAGAATAGCCCAAAACGGACTAAATAAACAAACAGCAGTTTTTAGATTGCATCTGTTGGAAAAAAAATCTAAGAAAATGAGGTTTTGCCGCTAGTTTTAGTCACTTTTTTGAGTTAAGCTTCCAACCTGCGTGACGTTGGCCCCCCATCAAACGCACACCTACACAAAAACTATGTCAAACGTTTGTGCTTCGTTTGTTCTGTTTTGTGCTGCAAAAAGTTTCGTTTGTGCTGCTTTTTGTTTTTGAGATATTAACGATTCTTTTATAGGTCAAATTGGGGTCAGCCAGCCCCCCACGAATCTTAAAAATACTTTAAAATTATCCAAAATGGTGTCAGTAATTTGTGCTTCGTTTGTGCCGTTTTGTGCTGCAAAAAGTTTTGTTTGTGCTGCTTTATTTTTTTTATAGGTCAAATTGGGGTCAGCCAGCCCCCCACGAAGCTTAAAAATGCTCTAAAATTGCCCAAAATGGTGTCAATTGTTTGTGCTTCATTTGTGCTGTTTTGTGCTGCAAAAACTTTCGTTTGTGCTGCTTTAGTTTTTGAGGGGGGGCTGGCTGACCCCAATTTGACCTATAAAAGAATCATTAATATCTCAAAAACTAAAGCAGCACAAACAAAACTTTTGCAGCACAAAACAGCACGATTGACATAGTTTTTGTGTAGGTGTGCGTTTGATTGGGGGCCAACTTCACGCAGGTTAGCTTCCACCATCGATTTGTGTTCACTACTGCCCCCAGTGGTCAGCTTGTGTACTGTTCCCTTGCTAAGGTTCCACAGGTTCTAAGGAGACGACCCTGATTACGGACTGAACAACGCAAATGACGAACTGAAGCCTCCATGCGTGTCTGTGTGTGTCTAGAACATAGAAAAATGAATAAATCAGCCTTTGAAGTGTATACAAATAATATAGTATCATCCAAATCAGCATTGCGTATTTCTCCTCTGCGCAGGAACTACATGTTCTGCTATCTGATTGTTCATGAAAGCTCCAGCTCATTTCAAAGCCTCTCATCGGCTCCATTTTCATATTTTGTTTTGAGACGCACCTTCAAATGTCAAAATTTGGATGTGAGCAAAGGAAAACTATAATTTATTTAGAAAAACAGATTTTGATAAACCAGTGATTTGCAGAAAACTACTTCATATTCTACACCAATTTTGAACATAGAGAACCTCAAAATTAGTATTAGGTACGAAGCGTTATTTCATATGCGTTCTGCAAAAATGTATGTTTTTGAACCTTATGT
Source organism: Paratrypauchen microcephalus (assembly GCA_036785185.1). Lineage (NCBI taxonomy): Eukaryota > Metazoa > Chordata > Actinopteri > Gobiiformes > Gobiidae > Paratrypauchen > Paratrypauchen microcephalus. The sequence continues at coordinate 6,173,711 of JAVJIX010000052.1, read as the reverse complement.
CTAGATTAAAGGTGCACTGTGTAACTTTTTGGTTGGCCGTCACCTGCTTGTTTCTATGGATATGTCAATGCTCTGCCTGGAATGTTTCACAGTATGACATTAAACAGCTCAACCTTACATTTATTAAAATACATGGGGTTTTATAGCCCAAAAATAACATCAATTAAAGTGGAAAAAGTTTATTGTCATACTGTGAAACATTTCAGACAAAGCCATAACATAAAAACATAAAAAAAACATTTGAAAAGTTACACAATGCAGGAGGTATTTTGCAGCAGAATCTTTTTTTTTTTTGCTTTCTACCATGTTATAACATTGTTCCCTCATCAAAAACATGCTTGAAGACATTTTAGGTGTCATCCATGCATGTTTGAGTCATTTAACAATTTCTCCTAGGCCCTATTCGAACCCTCTTTACCTTTAGCTGTAAGATTCTGTACAAGGCTCCGCCCACAAGCCGACGCTCCCACACGACAATTCACAACAACAACAACAACAATAAACAAAACTGTGCACAGCAACTTGACAAACCTAATGCGATGTGCAGTAGTTTCATTAACAGGATGCACACTGATTGTGTTTGCTCTGAAAGATCCCATGACATGGTACTTCTTGATGCTTTTATATGGCTCCTTAATGGTTCCCTAATACTGTAAATGAATCCTTCTTCAAAATCAACAAAATCACAAAGAGTATTTTTTCTCCCTCAGAACAGGTCATAATGGGCCTTGTTAGCGGCAGTAGCTCAGTTGGTAGAGCGCTTGCCTTTGGTGTGGGTAAGCCTGATTAAAATCAGGCTACCATTTACCATTGACTTGCGCTAGCCTAGCAACTGAAAACTCTGCAGCTGGAAGGGCTGCATGAAATTCACTAAAAAGTGTCTCCACATCTCTGCAACACTCTGGCTAACTCGGAAATGAGCCCCCATGTCAAAAATCCTGGAATATCCCTTTAACCTGCTCATGTCAGGAACTGTGAGTCCTTCTCAACCTTCAAGAACACACTGAAACATTGGTTGAAAAATAATCAAACATGCTCACACAGGTTCTTCTTCTCTGGGCCTTTTAAACTCAGAGAATGGTTAAGTTGCTGTCATGTCTATGTGCACTTCTGTCTCTTTTACGTGTTCCTCTAAGGCTACGTCCACACGACAACGCTCCTGGATTTTTTTTTATGCGGGTTGAAAAAAATTCGCGTCCACACACGTGTCGGATCAGTAAATATTGACATCCAGACGAAAACGGAGCGCTGAGTGAAAACGATGTAATACATATGCCACACCGATATGTGGCGCTGTAAGCAGGAAACAGCCAGAGCCACTGGAAACGCAACACTACTGTACAAAGAGCACATGCGCATAAACTCCTTTGTCTTCTGCAAACAAAGAAACACAAGAAGATAATCTCTCGTTTGGACCGCTGACGAAGTGGAGTAACTTCTACGAGTTACGTTGGATTACAAAACACAGTATCAGCAGAACGTCGACGGGGAGTCCTGCCAAAGCAGATGATGACGGCATCGCGACGTCATCGTTTTCCAAAAGCTGCGTTTTGCTCGTCCACACAACAACGCAACCCCCGGCATTCTCAGATTTCTCCACTCTGGAACCTGGTTTTTAAAAAAAACGCCCCCCCCCCTTTAAAAAAAAAACAAAAACAACGCCGGCGCCATATGGACGAAAGGCCAAAACGAATACAAACTTCTCTGTTTCCACCAAAAAACATTGTCGGGCGGACGGGCTCTAAATGTTCTTCTGTTCTGACCTGCCTTAGGACAAGAGATGTAAAATAGCTATTGAGCTAATTCCGGCATATTTACATTGATGCTGTTTGTTGTCATGCTGATTAATATGCATTGTCCTAATTCAAATAAATGAATAAATAATAAATTACAAACACCTGGCTGTAGGGGTTCGACCAGTCACATGTCTCCCTTATATCTCCAGACCCCCGTCACTCTCCCCTTTAGTCCTCCAGGTGCTGCCCAGTTCAGCAGCTCTATCTGAAATGTGTTTGTGGGCAGAGTTTAGGTGTTTAGTCCCGTTAATTACTGTTGATTCGGATGTTGGTTTTTTGTGTTCCAGGTTCGTTCAAGCCGAGCTGCTGCAAAGCTCAGAAGTCGCTGGAGTTCATCCCGATAAACCTGCACACACAGAGAATGAGGGTGACCTGCCCCAGGAAAACAGGTACCACAACACTGCTCGGAGCCCAAACAAATGTTACTATAAGTACTCCGTCCCGCTTGTGTTTCCCATAAACACAACATCCATATCAGCCGTTTTTGTGATATGATTAGAGGTCAGAAGGTCGTTGTGTCCTTAGGCAAGACACTTCACCCACCTTACCTAGTGAATGTGGTGTGTGCGTGAGTGTTGGTGGTGTTTGGAGGAGTCGATGAATAATGACTACAGTATAGCACTTTGAGTTATATTTCTAGCAGGACAGCACATACAGCTCTGGAAAAAAAAATAAGAGGCCACTGCAAAATTATCAGTTTTTCTGATTTTACTACTTATAGGTATGTGTTTGGGCAAAAGGAACATTTTTGATTGAGTTTGAGACATTTCCCCCAAATTCCAAATAAAATATTATTGTTTAGAGCAGGGGTGGGCAATTATTTTTCCCCAGGGGGCAAATGAGAAGCAGAAAATATTGTGGCGGACCAGGCCAAAAGTTTGAAGTCTTTGAAGTCTGGTTATTAATTTTATTTCTACATTGAAATCAGTAAATGGCATTGTTTACAGAAGCTGGTAATTTATGTGTTATTATTAAGTAATGAGAGAGTGAGGTTTGACAAAAACTGAATTTATTCAGTAAAATAATTCAAAACAATGGTAAACGTGAAACATTTGTAACTCTTTTTCAGTCACATTAACCCCACAAGTCTGAGTTTAACTTTCTTAACTTTGTATTAAGACACCACAATGTCTTTGTTTCGCAAATAATAGAATACAAGAAATGTCACAACATTTTTCTTTTTTGTCCAACTGCCAAACTGTGTAGAAAAAAAGTCAAAGTTAGCGTGTTTAGTGTTTTTTTTCTTGATCAGTGAGAGAAATCTCGCCTCTGTTGAGCTTGAACAAGTGCATCAAAGTCAGGTTACATGTTTGAGGTGGAGATGTGAAGCACGTCCGACAGATGATCATCAGTACAATTGCATTATGTACAATTTTGAAAGTAGGTTTTATTTTCTTAATTCCAAGCAACCTTTCATGGGGCGCTCACAGTCGGCTCGTATTTGGCCCCCGGGCCTTGAAATGCCCGGGTCTGGTTTAGAGCATTAATTTGCAGAAAATGACAAATAGATCCATGTTTTCAGACCTCAAACAATGCAAAGAAACAAGATCAAATTCATTTTAAAATAATAATAATAATAATAATAATAATAATAATAATAATAATAATAATAATAATAATAATAATAATAATAATAATAATAATAACAATACATTTTATTTATAATGCACTTTACATTTGACCTCAAATCTCAAAGTGCTACACTTGCAACAATAAAAGAACATTAAAAACATCATAAAACTAATGTTTACACTTAAGAAGAGTTCAGAAATCAATATTTGGTGCAATAACCCTTATTTTTAATCACAGCTTTCATGCGTCTTGGCATGCTCTCCACAAGTCTTTCACATTGTTCTTGGGCGACTTTATTCCACTCCTGGTGCAAGAACTGAAGTAGCTCAGCTTTGTGTTTGTGTTGGAATTCAACAGACGCTGGAATGGAATGGCTGTAATACATGTAGAGATGCTGATTTCAGGAAAAAAAAAATGCAATGGTCTCTTATTTTTATTTTTTTCCAGAGCTGTATATTATACATTTAAATGCATTTATTTTAGGTTAGGATTAAATATTGTTTGTTTTTAGAGGTTCCAAAACAATCACTGTTGATAAAGCCAACATGTTCCTTGCTGCTGTTGCAAAACTTTTGTCTGATGCAAAACTTCTATTGTAGTTTCTCTCATCAAGCAGAAATATTCAGGGTCATTTAGAGCGCACCTGTCTGTACGAACTGTGGACAGGATCAAAATAATGAGACTTGACAGACGTGTCTATCGGCAGGTGCTGCTTTGTTTCTCAGCTGTTGCTATGCAGGTCCTGTCCACCATCTGCCAGAATCCTCTTTGGGACGATCTGAGGTCAGGGCCCCGGTAAAAAGGTGCAGAGACACGACTCTAATGAAGTCCTTTGTGTTTTTGATGGCATTGAAATTTGGCTTTTTACTGGCAGCCCCATAATAAAACCTGGAAATATACAAAGCAAAGTTTCTATTGAGACTTTGCAGTGACATCAGGCAGGGGTGCACCACATGCATCTCTCTTGGTGGAATGTTCAGCAGTTACAATAGTCACACAATGCACACATTAGCATACAGAGACAAAAAAATTTTAAGAGTCTGAAAACTCAAGAAAAAAATACAAAATGGAGAGTCTGTGACTAATACGAGTGGTTAAGTGTTTAATTTTCAACAAAAAAAGAGAGCGTGACTAATAGGGTTATAACTTTTTGAACTTTTTTCCAAAGTCAAAGTCCTGCATCATGATTGGATGAACTTTTTGGTATAATTGAAGAAACCAAACTTCATTTTCAACACTCTTAAAAAAGTCCCCCCAAAACAAAAAGTATTAAATACACATTACAGTGGTCCCTCGCTCTATCGCGGTTCACTGTTCGTGGCCTCGCTGTTTCGTGGATTTTTTATTATTTTTTTTATAGTGTAACATTTTTTTTATAGTGTAACATTGTGTTCTGCGTCCTGATTGGCTAAGAGACTGTAGATGGGGGACGCGGGGGGGACCGGGACTAGACCAGGACTAAGCGTGGACTAAACCAGGTCTAGACCAGAACTAAACCAGGTCTAGACCAGAACTAAACCAGGTCTAGACCAGGTCTAAACCAGGTCTAAACCTGGACTGGTCCTGGTCTAGACCTGGACTAAACTGGGACTAGACCAGGTCTAAACCAGGATTAAATCACCCCGTGTGACTCTTTGCTGGTTTCATGCGGCTCTTGCATTCGTTTGTGCGTGTTCGGTTTGTTGCTCGAGCTGTGAGGACGCGGTCCTGAGGGGGAGGCATGGTCCGGGGGGCGCGGTTCGATCTCGTGCTCGCAGCCCCGGTCGTGCTGTTCTGTCACGGATTTGACCACGCACACTTCTCCAAGGGGTTGGTGCGCGTCGCGTCCGGATCCAGCGACTCATGTCTCCGCTCTCCTCGCGCGTCCAGTGGGGCTCCCGGCGGACCCCCACGCTTCACTATTAATACATTTTGTTGAAAATCTACGAAAGTTTGAGTATTTAAATGAGAGAGAAATGTGAGAAAACGTTAATTCCAGTGTTTTCAGGGGTTTACAGCCTTAAAACATGAATAATAACTGTAAAATATAAAGTTGTCCTACTTCGCGGATTTCACTCATTACAGGTTATTTCTGGAACCTAACCCCCGCGATAAACGAGGGACCACTGTACAGCCAATGATATGAAATGCGAAGTGGCCTATTTTATATGATCTTTATATGATCTGATTGTGTGTTTTGTTCCTGTGTTCTTAATATGAAAATTGCCTTTGGTTATTTTATGACTGAACAGATATTAACCTTCTAACGGTATTATTCTGGTATTCTGAGTCCGGGGGGACTTTTTTCAAAAACATGACCAAATGAAGGTCAATTCCTTTCATTACTAGTAAAAGTTCATCAAAATATGATACAGGGTATAGAGGTTGTAAAAAAGTTATAACCCTAGTGACTAACTGAAAAACTGTTTGGCTAATGCTGGCCAGCTCTTCAGTTTGCTTCACATCAGCTGCAAAGTTCAGTACTCAAAAATTTCTGTGAAAAGATAAAGACCAGGGTGTCCAAACCCTCAGGCCTCTTGCTGAATTGGCTCGAATTACCAGAACTGAAGAAGCAGCTTGGATGCGCTGTGAAATGTGTTCGACCAAATAAACTTTTGTCCATTTTACAAATTGAATTTCTCCTTTTTGCCGTGGATTCTACCTGGACGAGTGAGGGATTCTACACACATAAGCAGAACATTTTACAGCAAAGTGATGCAAATTTGAGACATTCTGCCACTAAAAACTCCATGACATAACACTACATCGTGACACAGATCTAAAATTAATGTCCCAAACCTTATTAAACCTTAGCAACAAAAACAAGGCGAGACATGAAATCGGATCTACGAAAACGAGACAAGACGAGATTTTGACATTCTTTATAAATTGTGCAATCCAGTTCCCAATTTTGGTGTCACAATTTTTGATTTACTTTATTTCATGTTTTTCCTGTCATTGCAGCAGTGCTTTTTGGGAAAAATAACCCACCAGTACTTCATTTTGCTATCCAATCCAAACATGGAAAAACAAGATAATTTTCAGCATGTGTGCACGATCTCATGGCAATTTTGTCTCATGAGATCTTGTCCCATCCCTCTCATTTTATATTTTTTCTCTTTGTTATTATATTAAATCATGATGTGTGAGCTACTGTGTTCAAGTAATTTCCCTTGTGGATCAATAAGTTTGTCTAAATCAGTGGTTCCCAACCTTTTTTGGCCTGTGACTCATTCACACATTTCTGGCGATCCCATTGACTTTTTTTTTTTTTAATCATGTTTCAGTCTCAGCCTCAGTCGCAATATTGTGTCAAATGGTTCGACGTGTCTGAGGCCTCGGAGAAACACTGACCTCTAGTGGACAAATTTAACCATTGCAAAACAACACACAATCCATGATTTGGATGGGAATGGATCGCTTTTTTCCACTTGTAGATGCCATCGAAAATGAAACAAATGCCAAAAGTCGCCAGAAGTCACCAAAATCACCACGAACGTCACACAATACTCCTCACTACCCAACATTTTTTAAGAAATATTGGTGCATCTTTTATACTGTAGCAGTTTAGTGCTTGTCAAACCATGGAAGCGCGTTGAACACTCTGAAGCACTCTGAACCAATCGCAGAGCGGAACATTCGCTGAGCCAGTGAAACGCTTCAATACATTGAAGCGATTGACACGCAGAGCGAAGCAGCGGGGGGAGGGACCGACACTTCCACACTTCGGTCACGTGAGCGGCTGCTGCGAGACAGTTTCAGAAAGAACGAGACGTGCTCCGGAGCTCCGTCTCATTTGCCCATCACTAGTTATTGTGACTGCACTGCTCCGGACATTTCAGGCGACCCCATTTGAATTCTAGGCGACCTCATGTGGGGTTGTGACCTGAAGGTTGAAAAACGTTGGTCTAAATGTACAATGGCTCTGTTAAAATGAACTCCTACCTCACTGTATTGCCAAATCTGTGGCCAAACCTCCTTGTCAAAGCCTCTTCAGGTCTCAGAATCTAAGCAGGAAGCTAAGTCGTTGTGTCTTTAGGCAAGACATTATTATTATTATTATTATTATTATTATTATTATTATTATTATATGGCCCTCTGCGAAAAAGGTTTGGAGATAAACTAGTAGACTGTCCTAGAGAGTAATAGAAATTAAACTTTTCTGAGACTGATTAAGATATTATCCAGCCCCCATGTGTTTTCATAAAAATAAAAAAAATCAACCAACTTCAAGTCATTTTCAGCTGATTGATTGACAGTGATAATTATCTGCCGGGAATCTAGTTCACATTTTGAATCTTTTCCAACTAAGCAGCCAGCCGTTTTAACACATACACTCACTGAGGATGATAATGATGTTAAATAAAGTGTAAAATTGTGATAATAATGAAAAGAGGAAGTTATAATGGCATAAAGCCTTATAGCAAATCTTGAGTAATGACTGCTATCACACTCCATTGACATCATTTTATTCACCGAAATGTGAAAAAGTGAAGGCGATGGAAGTACTATTTATATGAATGGATTTTAAATCTTTCACTACAAGCTTTGTCAGGTTAGTGCCAATAATATTCTATTGTAGAAGTAATAGTAAGTGAAGTAATTTCCACATAAAAGACTAGATAGACGTGACAATATCTTGGCATTGGACAGATTTGTACAGGCAACTTGGCGTCTTCAGATACAGGTTTTTGATCAGATGCCCTACCAAAACATAAATGTAACTTTAGTTGATGCATGTGAAATAACCAGAATAACCAACATACCAAATTACTCAAGTTAAAATTACTTGAATTAAGTAAAAAAATATATTGAGTAAATTCCACATGATAAATAAAATGATCTACTAATGGAACAAGACTTTTTGTACATTTGGTCCGTCAAATGCTTTCACAATATGGCATTAAACCTTTCTATCATCATGGAGATCAGTCAGATCTGTGGAGAGGCGACCCTGCTCACAGTCAGAATGTCTGTTTTTCTAAGTATTTTTGAGCTAAAATAAACTGAAAAAAGTAAAGAAATGTAAAGTAGAGCTGTTTAATGTCATACCATGGAACATTCCAGAGTCCAGAGTTACACAGTGCACCTTTAGGCTGCGTCCCTTTATCCTTTATCCTAACCCTTCCCCTTTATCTACGTCTTTGTCTTGCCCCTCGATACCGAGCTGAGAGGGCTCGGGGTACGAATGTTCCCCTAAGAAATGGGACGCCACTCGATTACCGTTTGCGTCATCATCCCTCGCCTCTACCTGAGCTGCTACGTCTACAGAGGCGACAAGAAACACGCAAACAAACGTAAACAAATGTGTCTAACCGCAGGAAAACCAATACCAAGTCGTCACGGAGGCGTTTTGAGTTATTCACAGGTTCTGAAAGTACAGGTTCTAAGCTTTCCAATTATGTCTTACATGTGAAAATCGGACCATATTTAAAAACATTGTCTCTATTTGAATGCAGCCATACCACATTTTCTAGTTTCCAGATAATCCCTCTCGAAGTTTTCGTCTCTTCAGCCCTCCTTGCCTCATTTGCATGACATTAAACTAAGCCCTCCCCCATCGTGACTATCACTGTGCTCTGTCCAGGTCAGAATCATTCAATAATTTAATAATACAGAGGATAATATGTTAAGTCAAAGTTTACTACAAAATTTACTTATAGTCAGGAAGTACTAATAGCATAGCAAAGTAACCGATATAATTTAAAAAAGTAATAAAATATGTAATGAAATACCAAGGTACAGGTATTTAAGGAGTATTTCACAGGAGGTAATACTGCTCAAATGAATTTCAAAAGACATAATATAGCACAGTATAATCTACTATGCTTTAAATAAATAAATAACAATTAATAAATACATGCCATATATCTATAAATAAACTTTTGGTCACATCAAAATGGACTTTAATAACAATTCAATAATTTCAACAAGCTTTAATTCCAAAAACAAAATAAAGTGCACTTTCAAAGTTCTATTAAATAAATCAATTAGTATTGGCATTGCAGCCTAAGTCATTCAAAAAAGTTACAAAAAGAAAACATTTAAGATTCAAATGCTGCGTGTCCCATAATAACTTCCATTCAAACCCTCATCGCTAAATTAGTCAAAAAAGTTACAAAAGTACCGAAACGGGTCAAATTGAATCAATATAAAGTATTTCTCTACCGCTATAGCCTATGGCAAAACGTTTGGCTTTTATATAAACAAAAATAGAGTAATTATCAAGGATTATCGGGTACTTCAGCTTGACAAGAAAACTAGCTTGTTTATACATGAAAGTTCGATGAAAACGATAACGTCGGCTAAACAGACATCACTGCAATTAAAACCGCAACAACAGTTCACTAAAAGTAACGTATAACATCAGCGTCATAATTGTAAACCTGCTAAACTGTTAATCGATAATTACAGCTGCTGAAAACACATTTATGAGACTCCTTGGCTGGTCGATGTGACGCTGCCGTCCTGATCTCAAAACCTGCCTAAGCTTGTAGGCGTACCCCTTCATTTCAAGTCTGGTCGAGAGCTTACTTCGTTTCAAGGGGTATGTAGCCCGAGGTCGTGGCTCTAGCTCTTGATCAAAATTAGAATCGGGACACCCCTTGCCCTCACATGAACGCGCAAAACCAAGGGGTAGGGGTAAGACGAAGGGGTAAAACAGAGAAATGGGACGCAGCCTTAAAGGAAAAGTAACGTTTTTTTTACAATCTGAGCCTTATTTCGGTAATAAAACAAGTTGTTTTACTCACCCATAGAACTTTGGTGTCATATGGAGCACTTCCAGAGATGTTTTAGATTTGCGATCTCCATAATGTGACTTCTCGGGGCACATGTTTGCGGTCTCCAAATAACACAAACTTTAGCACTTTTCAAATCATAGAAGCTCGATGTCTTAGTCTACGGTTTCGTTTGGTCAAAAGTGGCCTGTAATCCGAGATTTAGCCATAATTTCGAGTAGATGAGGATGCCAGTGCGCATGTGCGGAGTCACAGCTTATTTCGCTCTCAGCTCCCGGGACCCAAACATGAAACGCAAAGCTGTAAATTATGGCTAAATCTCGGATTACAGGCCACTTTTGATTCAAACGAAATCGTAGACTAAGACATCGAGCTTCTATGATTTGAAAAGTGCTAAAGTTTGTGTTATTTGGAGCCCGCACGGGGCATATTACATGCTCTGGGAATATATTATATGCCCCGAGCTATGGCTAGAAGTCGCGCTAGGCTAACGCTAATCTAAAACATCTCTGGAAGTGCTCCATATGACACCAAAGTGCTATGGGTGAGTAAAACAACTTGTTTTATTACTGAAATAAGGCTCAAATGGTAAAAATGTATTCTCCTTTAAGTTGTTTGAATCATGAAAGACGGTCCACTGGTGGATCATTTTACTTGTGAAGACAAATCTAAGTTCTTAATTCGAGTAATTTGAATTCACCTAGCTATTACTTTTTACAGTCTGTTTTTAAAGCACTTTTCAGAGCTTTTTTATTTGGAGTGACTGTATTTGGAGTGAGATTGACAGCTATCCCTAGGAACTGCTGTCTTTTTGTTGCGATGACATTTACTGTGACATCACCTCCCATCGAGCGTCACAGTTTTCTAACGCAGAAGTTGGCAGTCTTTTTTCTTTTTTCCAAGTTCTTTTAGATGAATATTGCGATTTAAAATGTGCAAACTATAACATAATGGTCCATGGATGTCCTGACCTAGATTATAACTATATCAGGCTCAAGCACACCATATGTTCACACAAGATTACTGTAATTGCTGCCATAACATTGCACTGGGGGAAACTGAATGGACTAATAATATTGTTATAAAAAGTGTATAAATCTCTGAATCAGAATCAGAATCAGAAAGGTTTTAATGCCATATGTTTGAACAAGTTCACAACATTAGGAAATTGCTGCGGTGCTTGGAGCAGAATGTAAACCAACACTTAACATGCAATAAATAAAATAGAATAAAATAGAGTAGCAGAAAACTTAAATCTAACAAATTTACAAATTTGTTTACTGGCGTAAACTTGTGGCTAACCGATATCAGGCTGCCAAAGTACTCTGTCTACATACCTGGAAAATATTAAAACCAAAAACATACCGACCAAAACCAAAAGCATACACAGGTTGGCGGTATGATTCCAGCTCCCACAGATGATTGCTGCCGTTGTGTCCTTGGCCCCCAGTGTCTGCGTACCCTGGTAGAAAGTCCCCATGTCAGGAGAGTTACATCAAGGCCGGTTGCGTCAAGCGACGTGGGGCCGTCCTCCCATGGACCCACCACCCGCAGGAGGATCCATGGGGGCCGGTGCATTGAAGATCTGGGCAGCAGATCTGTTTGGACTGCTGCTCCCGCGACCCGAACTTGGAAAAAGTGGAAGAAAATGAATGAATGAATGAAAATATACCTGTGTTGTGTTTTGTTTCATTCACACACGTTTGAGTAACCCTTTATTATTTGTTTGTCTACATTTCTAAAGCTTAAAATGCTCTGTTTCACCTTAGTGAAACAGAGTTTTCATGTTGACAGCTCCTTTTACCTTTAGTTCAGTAAAGATTTTTTCAATTCCAGGTCTGAAATAATCCATATTATTCTTCATATTATATTAGGAAACTGCATAAAATAAAATTTTCACCCGAGCAAAAGTATTTGCAATATGATTTTCAATATGTTGCATTTTTCTGAGTGTCATGGGTCCCTGGGGAGATTCACCATTGTTTTTTACATCTTTGAAGGTGTTTTCCTACCCCAAAGCCCACTTTTTCCTACAGGCTTTCGGGTGATTTTCACCCGGCGATAGTGAAAGAGGAATGTAAGAATGTAATGAATTTAATGTAAGAGGATGTAAGGAATAGGTAAGTAAGAGTGGTCCTGGAATGTGTATCTATCCTTATTTAGTGCAGTGGTTATGAATAAATATCACAAAGTGGTGATTTCAAAGGGAATTCTTATGGTTATAGTATATTTTAGTCAACGGGTCATTTTTACCCACTGAAAAAATACAATTTTTGTTCCTCTCTCCTGCAACTGTTCGTGTGTCGAGGAGTCTGTGCTTCACCAGGGAAGTCTCACATGTCCCAGGAATGGGTGGACCAAACACCAAGTTTCCAGTATTTTTTGTTTTGTTTTGTTTGTTTGTTTGTTTGTTTGGTTGGTTTTTTAGGAATTTTGTTACACATACCACAGTTGAAAATGAAAGAAAACCACTCTAATTTATCATGTTTGTCATATTTTGATCTATTTTTCATGACGAGAACTTTTTGTTGGGTATATTATATCAGGCAAAAGTGATGGTGTTGGACTTTTTATAGCGAAAGTGTTCTAGGGTTAAGAAAATATATATATATTGTTATAAAAAGTCTATAAATCTCTGAGTTGGACTTGTAGCTAACTGATATCAGGCTGCTAAAGTACTCTGTTCAGAAAGAGTCATTCCAGCCAGCGCAATCTGACAAGACATGGCAGTGATGTAGCAGTGCGGTCTAGCTAGCACCTCCTGTGTACAGTCGATTCATCCATTGTTCATTGGATTTTTTTTCCTTTTTTAGGAATGATGCATTTCCTCCAGTTTAGCAGCGCAATCCTCTCAATGACACAGAGCTATTCATTTTCATTTAGTCTATTGATCATCCAGCAAAGAGAGGAGGAGAAGTGTGGAGAAGAAAAACACTCGGAGCCAGAAACAGTCAGCATTAGTTCTGCCTGAAATAGCTGTCTTCACTCTTTGGAAATCACAATTCTAAGAAGCTTAAAACACACACACACACACACACAGCTCCTCAATTTTTGGCTCCTGCGCTCCGTGAATGACATTGTTCAACACCAATTTGCTTTCCGGAAACTGAAAGCTTTGTCATTGTAAAACGGGATTAAAGACCATGTTAAGTTTGAGTTATATCCACTCATAATGACTGCCACCATCAATTTTCCTCTTCCAGAACTCGAAGCTCCCGCCCCGTCTGTGTTTAAACGCCCATATTACGCAGGTTTGACTCTTGTGAGCTTTAAGTCATGTTGTAATGCTGTTACCTCATCAAAAACAGACCTGGAGTTGTGTTTTGTTTCATTCACATGTTTGAGTAACACTTTATTATCAGTCTGTCTACATCTCCAAAGCTCAAAATGTTCTGTTCCACCTTGTGATGTCATGAACACTCCAAAAAAGCTTAGATATAAAGATATATACACTTAAATCTATCAGAAAATGACTTAAAGGGATAGTGCGTTTTTTTGTAGTTTTTTTTTTACGTTAATCTGTATGGGTTTCCTTCTAAAAGTTACGTGTGCTGACACCGGCTTACCTCTGACAGTTTCCGCTCGGCCCGGTTCGGCTCGCGTTCTGGAGTCCACGTAAGTAGGTCCGGTAACTTCCCTGGAACATGAAATAAAGCTTGTTTTTCTTCTCAAAACAAAACATTTGTCCGAAAGGTGATATATTTGCGTCCCAAAGAAGTTGTCCACGAAAAATCCAGCAGCGTATTTTCGCATTCGCATATCTCGTCTCGATTCGTATCACTGCGCGCCTATTACTTATTATTAGCCTGTTAACCTTTAGCGGAAGTGAACGACGGATGCGGTCCGCCGTAAGGGGAAGTTTACGAGTGAACAGGCTGATAGAGTTAACATGGGCGTAGTGATACGAGTCGAGAGAGTCAATACGCGAATGCGAAATACGCTGCTGGATTCTTCGTGGACAACTGTTTCGGACGCAAATATATATCACCTTTCGGACAAATGTTTTGTTTTGAGAAGAAAATCAAGCTTTATTTCATGTTCCCATGAACTTACTGGACCTAATTACGTGGGCTCCAGAACGCGAGCCGAACCGGGCTGAGCGCAAACTGTCAGAGGTAAACCGGTGTTACCACACATCTTTTAAAAGGAAACCCATACAGATTAACATAAAAAAAAAACGCACTATCCCTTTAAAAGTAGTGAAATTATCTGTCCCTGCAGCAAGATAATATTACTTGACAAGTTATCTTAAAATAAACTACCTCTACACTAGAATTAAGCAGCTTCTGAACTAGTAAGTAGATAATAAAAGTTTTAAAATCTTGGCCAGATCAGAGAATTTGCAATGAAGTAGTAGTTTTCAAGTTAACAGCTCCTAAACAGCTACTTTTTTGTTCAGTAGACATTGGCAATTCCAGGACTCAAATCATCCAGATGATTCTAGTGAGGGTGTATGGAGATTAAAACACAATGGAGCAGTTTGTGTATTACCACATGACATCACAAGGTGGAACAGAGTGTTTTCTGTTTTTCTAATCTATGTTATAGTGTTGTTTCGTCATCACAAACACATCTGGAGTTGTGTTTTGTTTATTTCACACATGTTTAACACACAAATCCTGCATAATTTGCCTGAGTTTGTCTCTCAAACGGAAACAGAAACCACTCTGTGCCACCTTGTGATGTCATGTCATAAATCAGGAAGTGCTCCACTGTATTTTTAAGCTCCATACACCTTCACTTGAATCATTTGGATAATTTTAGCCCTGGAATTGCCAATCTCTAATCTCTACTGAACAAATGGTAAAAGGAGGCTACTGACTTAAAACTAAACTAAACTAAACTAAACTACCACAACATGACATTACAAGGTGAAACAGAGCATTTTGAGCTTTGGAGATGTAGACAGACTAATAAGGGTTACTCAGACATGTGTGAACGAACCAAAACACAACTCTAGTTATGGTTTTTGAGGAGGTAAAAGCATTATAACATGACTCAAAGCTCAAAAGGGTACATTTTAGGTAATATGGGCCCTTTAAGCACTGCAAAAACACACAGAAAAGTGACACAAGTGGGAAAACAGGCTAATCAACCCCAAATTGGCCAATGAGCTGGATGTCCTGAGACCTGCTGTTGAATCGCTGTGTACTTCTGCAGTGGGAGCGCCAATTAAGGCAACTTGGACATGTGGAAACCTCTGGGGACTGGCTATGTTGTGGACAGAAACACAGATAATTAATAGAAGAAGCAGTGGGCGACATCAAAACCCGTCACAGGTCCATGGCGCTAAGGGGGCTGGTCGCGTTTTTTTACCCACAATGCCTCTCACATCTCCGAAGCAACACCCTGAGCTTGTGTTGTGTCATTAATTTATATTTCTGAACAGTTTTTTTCCTCGCTCGTGCAACTGGTGCTTTCCCCAGAGTGTTCATTAGCTGACCTGGCACAAAAAGCCAAACTGAAATATTCACCCCATGTAATCCGTGGATTTGGCCCCTCCTGTCCGTGTAGTGCTGCTGATTTAATTGTCAGGCCCGGTCCATTGCACATTCAAAACAAGGCCCTGCTGTATGGACCCATTCGCCAGCCTCGGTATCTGTGAGTTGTTTTTTTCCTTTTAACGGCGAAGGGGGATTGGTTTGGAGTATGGGGTGCGCTCGTGACATTGGGCGTCCTTCTGGTCAGACGTGAGAACTGTAAATACATAAAAACTAAAGGCAGCAGCAGCAGAGAGTGAGGAGCTGGCTAAAAACAGAGTCGAAGTCAGTATATTAGCATACGAGTAGCATGGCATGGTTAAAAGTAGAGATTTTCAGTTATGATACAGATTCCAATACTACAGCTTTAAGTATTTGTCACTACCCAATATAGAATAGAATAAAACAATAATCTTTAGTGTCACTATTAGGGCTGTCAGTTTAACGTGTTAATTAGATTGATTCATTAATTACACTGCAAATTAATGCGTTATAAAAATGAACGCAATTAATTATGAGTGGCAATTCAATGCGTGCACATTTTAAATCTGATGTGCAGCGAGCAAATCACTGTCAAATAAAATCACTATATATATATATATATATATATATATATTATAAAAAGAATGAATCGGGACGATCAATAAGAACGCGGTGATTTGTAGCTTTTGTCAAAAAGAATTTTCCGATCACCAAAGCTGCTTCAGCCTGATGGATCATTTGAACGACAATCACGCCGGACATGTTCCATTGTTACCGGTGATGGTGCGAGCGTGAGCACACTTCACCAAACGACCAAACGACCAAACCACCAAACCACGTTCGCAGAATTTGGGAAACGAATGAGCAAAGCGACCACATGAAAACTGACGAACTCAATCGCAAAGTGGGTTTGTTTGCTCTCCCTCTCTCTCAGTCTCTCTCTCACGAGATTAAAATGCGATTAATTAGATTAATTAATTACAAATCCTGTAATTAATTAGATTATTTTTTTTCATTGCCTGACAGCACTAGTCACTATACAAAGTATAATGAGATTGATGAGTCATTTGGAGCAGCCAACAACAGATGCATAATAGACACAGTATGTAAGAATAGAATAAAATAGATAAAAAATGAGTTCCATTTACAACAATATATACAATATACACAAGTAGAGCTATCAAACAATATGAAAAACAGTATGAAGATCAATATGTACATTTCCGCTATATTGCACAGTAGAGTCATATTGCACGGGGTCCTGGCAGCATCAGAGTTAGTGCAGTAGTGTGCGGGTGATACGATATCAAATGATACCAGTTCAGAGATTTTTTCAGTATCAGATCGGTGCATCCCTAGTTAAAAGTGACTCTAAAAATATTGTGACTACTCTGAATTTTTCTTATTAAAGGTCCGATATTACGCAAAATTGACTCTTGTGAGCTTTAAGTCATGTTATAATGTTGTTACCTCATCAAAAACAGACCCAGAGTTGTTCAAAAGTTCAAGACTCCAAGCACAGCTTCCAGGCTACTATATTATGTGCAATCTGTGAAATACTCTACTTACCCCTTATTTAATCCTACCTGCACCTTTGTATTTTATTATATTTTATTACATTTTTTATTATATCGTTTATCTCTTCCCCTGCACTTTTTGCAACACTTTTTTACCATGTACTATTACTGCATACTATTAGTACTTCTTGACTATCTTAGCGAGTCAACGGTTCTTCTGATCCTAAGCATTTCATTGCATTGTTGACCCTGTGTTGATCCTGCATATGACAAATAAACAATCTTGAATCTTGAATCAGGTGCTGGTAACAGCAAGAATATTCAATAATTCCAAAAAAAAGAGAAGGTTTACCACACACTTGCTTAATTTTATTCTTTATTTATTCTTTATTAGGCTAGAGCGAACAACCCGTTTCAGAGTTGTGTTTTGTTTCATTTACACATGTTTGAGTAACTCTTTAATCATCTCATCTCCAAAGCTCAAAATGCCCTGTTACACCTTGTGATGTCACGAAGCGGTAGTTTTCAAGTGAACGGCTCCTCTTACCTTTTGTTCAGTGGAGATTGGTTGTTCCATTGCTGAAATTATCCCAATGATTCTAGTGAAGATGTCTGGAGTTTAAAAACACAGTGGAGCACTTCCTGTATTACCACATGACATCACAAGGTGTTTTCAGTTGGAGAGAAGAACACAGCCTAAATCTGCCGGGTTTGTACATTATTATTTGTGAATGAAACAAAACACAACTCCAGGTTTGTTTTTGACGAGGAAACATTATAACATAAAATGCGAAAAGTAGATTCCTCAAAAACAGCTGTATGTTGGGCGTCAGTAGATCATGTCCGCACAAAAGATCAGTGCCCTCTTATACAAAGAATTGAAATAAATAATTGTACTTTGTTTTGTTTTTCAGACGCTACGTATGACATCATCACTGTTGGTGCTCCTGCGGCCCACTTCCAGGGCTTCAAGTGTGGGGGTCTTCAGCGCCTTCTGAGCAGATATGAAGCAGAGAAGAAAAGGTACGAATCCAAACTCATTCTGTTCTTCTGGTCTTATTTCCTCATAATCTCAACCAAGGAAGTTTTATTTGGTGGCATTGGTTTGTTTGGTGAGATCTACAGAATAGCTTTGTGTAAACAAAAGCTCAAATATAAGTATTATGACGCTTTCTTGGGCGAAGCCAGTATGGAACTACAGTATTACCACAGTACTATAGTATTAAAAAGTAGTTTCCTCATCAAAAATGCACCTGGAGTTGTGTTTTGTTTCATTCACACATGTTTAACACACAGAGTTCTTTTCTCAACACTCTGTTCCACCTTGTGATGTCACGTGGTAATACAGAAAGTGCTCCATACAACTTCACTAGATGTTCACCAAGAGTTTCGCTTCGATCACACCAGAGACATATGTGCCCGACCACGGAAAAAACAGTCACAAGTCGTCCTGGAGGCGTTTTGAGTTATTCACAGATTCTGAAAGTGTCTAAGCTTTCCAACAATGTCTTACACATGGAAATCTGAGAACATCTGAAGAAGTTGTGGGCATTTGAACGCAGGGCATCTGAAAATAATGAACTGAGAAAAGCTTCTCTAAAGATTCTCTAACCCCAGGCCTTCAGAGCTCATTTGCATGACAAGCCCTCCCCCATCACTGACATCACTGTGGTGTGGTGTTTCAGGCATAATTAGAAGGTACTTTGTTAAAATGGAGATGCTTTTATAACAGGCAGGGCCTGGTTAGTACTTGGATGGGAGACCACTGGGAATTCCAGGTGCCACAGTGGGGCGCCAGTCGTTGTGTCCTTAGGCAAGACACTTCACCCACATTGCCTAGTATGAAAGTGGAGTGTGCGTGAGTGTTGGAGGTGGTCGGAGGGGCCGATGGCGCAGATTGGCAGCCTCGCTTCCGTCAGTCTGCCCCAGGGCAGCTGTGGCTACATAAAGTAGCTTACCACCACTAAGTGTGGAGTGATTGAACAATGAACTGTAAAGCGCTTTGGGTGTCATGAAAGGCGCTACATAAATGCTATGAATTATTATTATTAAAAAGTCCATATAATCATTGTGTAATTCAGTAATACACAGGATACAATATGAAATGTATTATATTGGTTTAGTTCGATTAAATACTGGTTTAGTTCTGGTTTAGTCCTGGTTTAATCCTGTTTTAGTCCTGGTTTAATCCTGTTTTAGTCCTGTTTTAGTCCTGTTTTAGTCCTGGTTTAGTCCTGGTTTAGTCTTGGTTTAGTCATGGTTTAGACCTGGCTTAGTCCTGGTTTAGTCCTGGTTTAATCCTGTTTTAGTCCTGTTTTAGTTCTCTTTTAGTCCTGGTTTAGTCCTGGTTTAGTCCCGGTTTAATCCTGTTTTAGTCCTGTTTTAGTCCTGTTTTAGTCCTGGTTTAGTCCTGGTTTAGTCCCGGTTTAATCCTGTTTTAGTCCTGTTTTAGTTCTGTTTTAGTCCTGGTTTAGTCCCGGTTTAGTCCTGTTTTAGTACTGTTTTAGTCCTGGTTTAGTCTTGGTTTGGTCCTGGTTTAATCCTGTTTTATTCCTGGTTTAGTCCTGTTTTAGTCCTGGTTTAGTCCTGGTTTAGTCTTGGTTTGGTCCTGGTTTAGTCCTGTTTTAGTCCTGGTTTAGTCCTGTTTTACTCCTGGTTTAGTCCTGGTTTAGTCCCGGTTTAGTCCCAGCTTAGTCCTATTTTAGTGCCGGTTTAGTCCTGTTTTAGTCCTGTTTTGGTTCTGTGCATAGGTTTAGCGTGACTGTCACAACAACATGTTAATTTTGATTCATTTCACGAGAAAGAAGAGAAAACAACATCACCAGATTCGACTGATGCCGTTTTACACAACATGACGGAGGCTAATCAAACTCGAAGGAGAAAAATATTAAAACCTCTTGAGTCAGTCGCTGGACTCAAACACGAACATGTCATTAGAACAAACTTGGGGTTGTTTTTTGTTTTGTTCACACATGTTTGCATGCATATTTAGCTCTTTTCTCAAACAGTATCTGCTCCACTGTGTTTTTAAACTCCACACACCTTCATACACCACACCAGTAGAATCATTTGGATAATTTCAGCCCTGGAATTGCCGATCTCTACTGAACTAAAGGTCAAGGGTGGCTGTTAACTTGAAAACTACCACTACATGACATAACAGAGCATTTTGAGCTAAAATCCAACTCTAGGTATGTTTTTTTGAGGAGGGAACGGCATTACAACGTGGCTTTTAGGATCTTTAAGAACGGAAAAGCACAAAATTAACGCTGTTTGAACGTTTTCCGCGGATCACCCATTATCCGCCTGACTTTATTTTCGATAAATATTATGATTGTGTAGGTTAGACCCAGAGCGACTCCACTTTGCTCTGAAAATATGAATAGTAAATAGCTCCGTGCACTTTTGACTTTTAACTGGCACTTACACGTAGAAGATTCACACTGAGTTCAAACTGAAGCAGCACAGCGTCTGACATTTCAATTTGACTGGAGGCATCGGGACTCCTGCAAAAAGCGCGTTGTACGGTCTGGATCTTGCTGGTTCTTTCCACCGTCGCTCCTTTTTATATCTGCTAAAGCTGTAACTTCTCTGAGAATTCCCCAGCTTGAGCGAAAATTAAAATTCATTTCATCTCAAAAGCCCGTTTGGAAGTCTGCAAACTTTTTCGGTCGGATCTATCAAAATTAGTTTCAATAAAATAAACAATGGAAGACTTTTTGAAGGAAGTTTCACGGCGCACAAAGTCAGTATAATCTTTGGTGGAGATGAGGGGAGATTAGGTTTGGTGTGGTGGTCTTTGACTGAAGTCTGTGGCGAGTAGCTAAGTTCTGGCTTTGATTGCCTCGTGGAAAAATATGCTGTGAGCTTCTATGGTTGACTGGGCGAAATGAGAGTTCGCCGCAATGGCTCTCCCCCTCTCAGATGATGTATGCAGTTTGAATTCGTCTCCCGGGCAACATATCCATACCAAGGCGAGATCAGCAATATCCGGAAAATAGTGCTGTCTTTGCCCCTTTGAGCGGCGCGTGCATGGAGAGTGTGTGTGTGTGTGCCTGGAGAATGTGCATGTGTAAATGGTCGTTTTTTTATACAGTGCTTTTCCACTTTCAAGGCACTTTACATCAACGAAGCAGTCACCCATTCACACACCGGTGTACACAGACACTGGGGGTGAGTTAAGTGTCTTGCCCGAGGACACAACGTCAGCATTCGTTTGTAGGAGCTGGAATCGCACCGCCAACCTGTAGGTCTGACCGCCTAACCCGTGATGTTTACGTCAAGGATTTGAACGGCCAATCTTAGAGTAAGTGGACAAACACTTTACCAGCTGAGCTACTGACGCCTGTGTGTGTGTGTGTATATGTGTTTGTGTGTGTATAGGTGTGTGTACATGTGTAATTGTGTGTGTGTGTGTGTGTGTGTGTGTGTGTACTATTGTTACTGTCAATAGTATGCAGTTCTAGTGTGGTAGTAATTATTATTAGTATTGGTAAGGTGGCAGTAGCTCAGTTGGTAGAGTCTACTGATCCAGCGGTTGGCGGTTCGAGCCCTGCTCTTGGTTGGTTGGCCGCGTGTGATCCCAACTCCCACAGATGAGTGCTGCCTTTGTGCCTTTGTGTCCTTGGGCAAGATACTTCACCCACCTCGCCCCCAGTGTCTTCAAGTACATCAAGGCCAGTTGTGGGCCTTGTCCTCTTGTGGACCCACCACCCGCTGGTGCATTGTGTTCTTGGCAGCAGATCTGCTTGGACTGCTGCCCCTGCCCCTGAAAAGTGGAAGAAGATGGATGGATGGAGTGGTGGTAAGGTAGAAATGATACTACCAGCAGTATTAGTTAGCAGTATTAGCACATAGCAGTTTATAGCAGTCATACCTGTGATGCAGTGATAGTATTAAATTTAGGGATAGCTGTAGTGGTGGTGGTGATAATGTCAGCGGTAGTAGTAGTAGTAGTAGTAGTAGTAGTAGTAGTAGTAGTAGTAGTAGTAGTAGTAGTAGTAGTAGTAGCTGTAGTGGTGGTGGTGGTATCAGTGGTAGTAGTAGTAGTAATAGTAGCACTAGTGTGTGTTACTGTTTGGGTTGTTTGGTTGTGTGGTGTCGGGCAGCTGTGGGGCTGGTTGGGTGGGTGGAAGGAAATGTGGGTTGTTTTTAATCACTGTAAATCACTTTTGTATGAATGTAAGTTTTGATTGATTGATTGATTGATTTTAGGTATATTGTACCATTACTGGGGCGGCAGTAGCTCAGTTGGTAGAGCTTTTGTCTACTGATCCAGGGGTTGGCAGTTCGAATCCCGCTCTTGACGGGCTCATCCCAGCTCCCACAGATGAGGGCTGCCGTTGTGTCATTGGGCAAGACACTTAACCCCACCTCGCCCCCAGTGTCTACGGACACTGGTAGCCCCCATGGCAGTAGATACATCAAGGCCTGTTGTGACGTGAGCCGTGGGAGGATTCATGGGGGCTGGTGCATTGTGTTCTGGGCAGCAGATTTGCCCCCGCGACCCAGAAAATGGAAAAAGCGGAAGAAGATGAATGAATGTACCATTACTGTCAGTAGTATGCAGTTCTAGTGTGGTAGTAATCATCATTATTAGTGGTGGTTAGGTAGAAATTATACTACTTGTTAGCAGTATTAGCACATAGCAGTATATAGCAGTCATACTGGTGATGCAGTGATAGTATTAAATTATAGCTGTGGTGTTGGTGGTGGTGGTATCAACGGTGGTAGTAGTAGTAGTAGTAGTAGTAGTAGTAGTAGTAGTAGTAGTAGTAGCATTTGTCTTAGGTCATTTTCACACTAGGAAAGTCCGATAGTTCACTTGCTTTGGTCCAGACTAGGGATGTCAACAATTAATCGATTAACGATTAATTGTTGATTAATCGATTACAACAATTAATCGATTAACGATTAATTGTCGATTAACGATTAATTGTCGATTAAGACGTTAGTCGAACAAAATGCATTCATTGTAATTAATCGCTAATCGTGGACACGCGCACCCGCGTGGTCACGAAACAAGGCAACCGCGCACCGCGCTGCGCTCGACTCACAGCCGGCCGCAGGCACCAACGGCACTGCTCAGCAGCCCCGGGTGTACGCGCGAGGCGAGATCGAACCGCGGCGCCCAGGAATGCGCCGCAACGTGCCGCTGCCCGGGCCCCGAGCCACAAACCAGCCGCACGAAACCAGCAGCGGCACGCAGCGGCCCAATCCTGGTTCAGTCCAGGTCCAGACCCGGTCGAGTCCCGGTCCAGACCCGGTCCAGACCCGGTCCAGTCCAGGTCCAGACCTGGTTTAGTTCTGGTCTAGACCTGGTCCAGTCCACGTTTAGTCCTGGTGTAGTCTCTTAGCCAATCAGGACAGAACACAATGTTACACTATAAAAAAATGTTACACTATAAAAAAAAAAAAATTAAATTTAAAAAATCTGCGAACCGCGACAGAGCGAGGGATTACTGTATTTTGTTATTCAGCATCAGTACATTTGTCTGCTTTTTACTGACGAATAATTAATTGAGGAATATACAATATAATAATACTATGATATATTTATGACTCAGTGCTATGTTACTATAGCTTATATTCTTAAAGACCCTATTGAAACACTAAAATTCAGGTTAAAAACGCCGCTTATCAGTTAATCGTTAATCGATCGATAAGGTCAATCAACTATCAATTAATGAATTAATCGATAATTTGCATCTAGTCCAGACCAAATTTTTTTTATTTTGGTGCGGTTCGCTTTCACACTGCAGTTTTTCCCCAAGTGGACCAACATCTGTAAACAAAAGCACGTGTGCTGAGGTCGTTCAACCATTGGACAGAAATGAACCGTGTCAAAACGCCGTCTCCAAACACGGAAGAATAATGGTGTTACGTGCTGTTTTCAATCTAGCCTTAGCAATATGGTTTGCTCAGTTTTTACAGTTCGCACAAATGTTTGAGCAGCATCGTGAGGTTTACACTATTTTACAATCAATTTCCAAACGACGAAGTCACAGGGCAAGACGGCTACGGAGGACAGCGCTCATGTGCGCATCAACTTCTGACTCTTGCTCTTCACGCAAAACGTAAGTAAGCCTCGTAAGTTTAGTTCCGTCTCGTTTCGTCAGCCTCGGTTTCCCATAATGCTCGACATACGACGGGAGCTCGTTCAGTACAAAAAGCCAACTTGTGTCGGATCGAGTCCGGTCTGCATTCTCACCTCAAACGAAACGGCACCAGGATTCAAATGGAACCCTGCCGAGACCGAGCTTTTTAGGTGGTCTTGGTTCGCTTGTTTGCTCCGGATCGAGATTTTTGGTTTTCATTCACACTAGCCTAAAAGGTCCGAATCAAAGGAGCAAACGAACCAAACAAGGCAGGTGTGAAAACGACCTTAGTATTTTAGCGTGTGTGCGTGTTACTGTTTGGGCTGTTTGGTTGTGTGGTGTCGGGCGGCTGTGGGGCTGGTTTGGTGGGTGGAAGGAAATGTGCGATTGTTTTTAATCACTGTAAGGCGCTTTGTGTTACATTTTTTTTAATGAAAAGTGCTTTATAAATAAAGTTTAATTGATTGATTGGTATGTGTGTGTCTGTATGTATGTGTGTGCGTGTGCGTACATGTGTATGTGTTTGTGCGTCTCTCTGGCCTTCACTGTGGTCTGTATGTGTGCTTGCATGTGTGTGTATAGGTGCGTGTGTGTGCTTGTGCATCTCTCTGGCCTTCACTGTGGTCACTTGAGTGATGCTTGAAGAAATGAAGGCTGATTTTGTCCCTAAGCTCCCACAGAGTGCAAAGTCATTACAGAGCGCGCCAGATCCAATTAGTTACAGAGTTTGTGGCACCGAAAACGGGCGGGATACAGGACCAAGATGGTGAAGCTATAAATTGGATGAGTCAATGGGAAAACTGTCCTTTACTGGTGATAAAATATTAAAGTTCTTTACGGTAAAATGCACACGCCTATTCAAATCCTACACAAAGATGGGCCAGTTTTATCTGCGCGTGTGAATGGTGCAGATAAGGTGAGCATATTTGGGGGGGAGGGGGGGGGGGGTCCAATCAAGTGAAGTAGTTTTCTTTGAACGAGAGATTACACTTTGAAAAAAAAAAAAATCCCCAGGGAGCAGAGCGGTTTTTTTGTTTCATATTTGACTTAGCTAATGATTCACTGTAGCTTAAACTTTCCAATTTTCCGCCTGGCTAGCTGACCGCCGCCGCGCGCTCAGCCTGATCCATGTTTGACCTGGAGCAGCCACACGTCCGTCTTCATCAGAAACTGCAGTAAATACTAAGTGTGAACTTTGACTTTTATGGGACAGGAATGCTACTTTAAATGTGCATTGTGTAACTTTTCTGGTGGAGGGTCCATCAAATGCTTTTCTCAATGGAGATGTTTTAAACGTTTCACGGTGTGGCATTAAACCCTTCTGTTTTCATGGTTTCGAGTTCCAGCTCAGATCTGTGGAGAGGCAGCCCCGCTCACAGTCAGAATGCCTGTTTTTCTAGGTATTTTTGAAGTAATAAAAGTAATTGAATAAATGCAATATAGATCTGTTTAATGTCATATTGTGGAACATTTGAAGCAGAGTGAAGACATATCCATAGAAACAAAACAGTGAAGGACCCCCTTAAAAATAATAATAATAATAATAATAATAATAATAATAATAATAATAATAATAATAATAATAATAATAATAATAATAATAATAATAATAATTCATAGCATTTATATAGCGCCTTTCATGACACCTGGGGCAGACTGACGGAAGCGAGGCTGCTAATCTGCGCCATCAGTAGGGGTGTGCAAAATAATCGTCCTGACAATGCATCGCGATACTAACTTTCACAATATACTGCATCGATTCTTGATGCCAGAAATCGATTTTTATTAAGTAATTATTAATAAATTAATTATTAGTTGTTGTTTTTTTTTATAAATCCTATGCACTTTTTTCTTTGTGAAAGGGTATTGTTTGTTATGATGGTAGCTACCTCCAAAATGGCAAATGTTTGAACATAATTTTATGTTTTAGAAAAAATCCTATGCACTTTTTTTTTTTAAATTGGTTTGGTTTATTTGTTTTTGTTATTCAATAAATTCAGTTACGAATTGAGTTGCTCAGAGTTCTGTATCGATTGAAGACACTACCCAGATACACAGCCACTGATATTTAAGTTATCCTCTTTTTTTTGGTACATTTTCACTGAAGTATGTCGAATATATTGCAATGCATCGCAATAATTCAAGTATCGTGATGCATCGTGATAGTATCGCATCGTGGCATATGAATCGTGATTCGAATTGAATCCTGACTTCTTTGCCAATACCCACCCCTAGCCATCGGCCCCTCCAACCACCTCCAACACTCACACACACATCACTTTTTTACTAGGCAATGTGGGTGAAGTGTCTTGCCTAAGGACACAATGAGTTTTTTGCAACTGGCGCCCCAAAAAGTTACATAGTGCATCTTTAACGGTCCTATATTACACAAAATTGACTCTTGTGAGCTTTAAGTCATAAATAATGTTGTCACTTCATCAAAAACACACCTGGAGTTGTGTTTTGTTTCATTCACACATGTTTGAGGAACACTTTATTATTAGTCTATCCACATCTCCAAACCTCAAAATGTTCTGTTCCACCTTGTGATGTCATGAAGCATTTTCAAGTTTACCTTTTGTTTAATAGAGATCGGCAGTTCCAGGGCTGAAATCATCCAAATGATTCTCGCGAAGGTGGAGCACTTCCTGTATTACCACATGACATCATAAGGTGGAACAGAGCGTTTTGAGCTTTGGAGATGTGGACAGACTAATAATAAAGGATTGCAACACTTATACTACACCATATTATGTGCAATCTGTGAAATACTCTACTTACACCTTATTCAATCCTACCTGCACCTTTGTACGTTGTACTTTGTATTTTTATTACATATTTTTATTATATTGTTTACTTCTTCCCCTGCACTTTTGCAACACTTTTTTACCATATACTATTATTGCATGTTATTAGTACTTCTGACTATCTTAGCGAGTCAACGTTTTTTTCTGATCCAAAGCATTTCATTGCATTGTTGACCCTGTGTTGATTCTGCATATGACAAATAAACAATCTTGAAAATCTTGAAATCTTCAGTGTTTTCAAAGAAGAACTAAGCTTAAATATGCAGTATTTGTGTGTTAAAGGTGCACTATGTAACTTGAAGGATCTACTACTCGCTTGTCTTCGTGGATATGTTATTGTTTTGTCTAGAATATCCCGCTGTATTATGGAGACAAGCTCGCAATGCCTCCAGGCCAAGTTACAGGTCAGATCTGCGGAGAAGTGAGCTCATTCACTGTAGGAATCGATGTATTTTTGAGCAGTAAACCACTTCTATTTGAAGAAATGCAGCATAGATGAGTTTAATGTCATACTGTGAATACTGCGTTTCCTACCAGAAAAGTTCCACAATGCACCTTTAAACATGTATGAATGAAATAAAACACAACTCCAGGTATGTTTTTGATGAGGTAACAACATTATAACATGGATCAGAAAAAATGCCCTTTAGAACATGTCTTTTTTGAATAATTTAGTTCTTTCAGAATACATTTTGTAACTTGTATATTTGATATAATTACTGTACTTAGCAAAAAGCCTATTCTTCTTAACCAAAGATCAGTGTGTGTCCATCCGTACTTCTTTCTCCTTCCCATCATGCCTCCGCCTTTGGCTTTTCACTAGCGCCCCTTTTGTGATCACCTTTGATTGAAGCAAGAACAATCACCAAGATGGGAGACTTTAGCTTTTCAACGCGATATTAATTCATCAAAATGACGTCGCAATGGGGGCTGACAGAGGTAGGGAGGTAAAACTGGGGGGAAAAAAGGGAAAAAAAAGTGATTGTAGAGGTGTTACCAGGAGAGCAATAAAAGAGCTATTCGTCTTTGTTCCCCGGACACTGGCGGAGAGGGGAGGGGCCCTTCCAGATCCATTAAATCCTGCATTGGCCCAACTTGGCAGTGACCGAAGCCTGTGATGTAGATTGTCTCTCAAGATGGGTCCGTGGAAGAGTCTAATCAATAAGTACACTTAGTATTCCTCTTGAAAACCCTGCACATGCTCACACGGGGCATTTATCTTTCATTAAAGTGTGCAGTCCTACTTAAATGGCTGTTTTAAAACTTACTGGATTTTTATCTATTTTTAATTGAACCCTATAGATGCAGCTGAGGATTTGCTGAAGTGGACTAATCTTTCATTAACACTCCCTTTTGAATTATTCAGCTGTTTTGCGTAATGCTGTGGCACACTTTTTTCTCCAGGTGTGATTGCTTTGCCTGGAATGTTCTACCGTATGACATTAAACAGCTCTACTTTACATTTATTCAGTTACATACATAGAAAAACAGGCATTCTGACTGTGAGCAGGGTCGCCTCTCCACAGATCTGACTTGTAACTTGATCTGGTTTGGTCTCCATGGAGGTAGAAAGGTTTAATGCCATACTGTGGAACATTCCAGACAAAGCAATAACATCTCCATGGGGAAAAACATTTGACGGACTCTCCACACAATGCACCTTTAAGCATTTCCATCTAGCTATTATTCATTACGAGTGTTTCTGTTGCTCAAAAATACAATAATTCCTTCTGTGAATGGGGGCGACTCTCCACAGACCTGAACTGTAATGTAGCGTAGTGTTGTAACCTGCTTGTCTCCCTTGGGATAGACCGGTTTAATCTATACTGTGGAACATTCTAGACAAAGCTATCGCATTTCCATGGAGACAGGTGGCGGACCCTCCACTAGAAATGTTACGCTGTGCACCTTTAAGATAGTTAATTTAATTTCTGCTGTAATAATGTAGCGCAGGTTAGGGGTGGGCGATATCTCGATATTTAAAATTTATCGAGATATTTGTTAAACTCGATATGGATTTTGATATATCGATATAATGTTTATATTTAATTCTGATTTTGCCGCCTCGCTTGTTTGTCTTCTCCGTGCCGTGCTCACTCCCACTGGCCCCCGATCTTTTTTTTCCCCGGCATTTATAGTTTATGCAAATGAGCCATGTGGTGTTAAGTTTCGTGATTCTGTTATCGGATCTATTACGTAAGGAACATGGATCTATTAAAATAAGGAACACGGATCTATCAAAATAAGGAACACAGAACTATTAAAATAAGGAACATGGATCTATCAAAAAAAAGGAATACGGATCTATTAAAATAAGGAACACTGATCTCTCAAAATAAGGAACACGGATCTATTAAAATAAGGAACATGGATCTATCAAAATAAGGAACACTGATCTCTCAAAATAAGGAACACGGATCTATTAAAATAAGGAACATGGATCTCTCAAAAAAAAGGAATACGGATCTATTAAAATAAGGAACACTGATCTCTCAAAATAAGGAACACGGATCTATCAAAATAAGGAACACAGATCTATTAAAATAAGGAACATGGATCTATCAAAAAAAAGGAATACGGATCTATTAAAATAAGGAACACTGATCTCTCAAAATAAGGAACACGGATCTATTAAAATAAGGAACATGGATCTATCAAAATAAGGAATACTGATCTCTCAAAATAAGGAACATGGATCTATTAAAATAAGGAACATGGATCTATTAAAATAAGGAACATGGATCTATTAAAATAAGGAACATGGATCTATTAAAATAAGGAACATGGATCTATTAAAATAAGGAACATGGATCTATCAAAATAAGGAACATGGATCTATCAAAATAAGGAACACGGATCTATCCAAAATAAGGAACACTGATCTATTAAAATAAGGAACACGGATCTATTAAAATAAGGAACATGGATCTATCAAAATAAGGAACACTGACCTCTCAAAATAAGGAACATGGATCTATTAAAATAAGGAACATGGATCTATTAAAATAAGGAACATGGATCTATTAAAATACGGAATATGGATCTATTAAAATAAGGAACCTCCCGAGCTTCCTCTGCTAAAGGAGCTCATAGTTATCCTCTGGTTAACAGTTATTGCAAATATAAGCTCGAGTTGAGTTGTTTTATTTTTGAATAAAAATGAGGCAATGTATTATTTCTTCCTATATTTTACAGTTAATTTATTATTTTTCTATACAAAGATTTTTTTTTTTAATGTCGCAGAGGGACTTTGTTCGTACATGACCTACACTTCAGTTGCATTTCAATTAAAAAAAAAAAGACCTTGTGGAATTTAGCATATTTGTTTTTGCAGGGTTATTTTTCCTGTACAGATATCGAGATATATATCATATATTGATATATAAGAAAATATAGATAAAAATCGAGATATTTTTTGCTCCATATCGCCCAGCCCTAGCGCAGGTGTCCCTGGGTTCGTAAGGCTTTGGCAGTGACACATGGCAAGTATAGATCTCGTCTCACTCCGTATTTGTAGAAGCAGGCAGGTCTTTAGATGAAGTCTGTTGGATGAGTCGCTCTTATTTCTCTAAGAAAAAGGGTACCCTATCATCTGGCCTTCTCTCTTGGTCAACTCGTACTGCTCACTGACAGGTTTCTGGGACAATGGGCAGTTCAAACTACGTTGTGGACGTTTAATGGCGTCTCAAGCGGCTGATGTTCAGTTGTAATGTGGTGACAAGTTTGTTGGACAGAGTGAGTGCTTTGGTGTAAGAGGGGGGCTGGGGATGGGAGAGCAGACCCGACTGGCTCTGACAGGCACCTCATGTTGATGGACAGCAGCTTGTTAGTGCCCGAGCGCTGGACTCTGCTCCTCAGGCTGATGGAGGGGACAGTAATAAGATCACCTTTATTGTCCCACGAAAGGGAAGTTATCTTGGACAAAAGTGCAAGGTGCATAGACTTCAAATAGACAGATACAGTACAGAGAAGCAGGGAGGCGCCAGACATTTTTGTTTGTAGGAGTAATGGGAGTTCTTTAATGACCGCTCACAGTCAGAATGCCTGTGTTTCTAGGTATTTTTGAAGTAATAAAACTATCTGTAATTGAATAAATGCGAGATAGATCTGTTTAATGTCATATCGTGGAACATTTGAAACAGAGCAAAGACATGTCCATAGAAACAAGACAGTGAAGGCCCCCCACCCACAAAGTTACAGAGTGCACCTTCATTTTTATTTTTATTATAACTTTATTTAACCAGGGCAAAACCTCTTTTTCAAGGGAGCCCTGGTCAAGAAGCAGCAAAAAAGACAATTACAACACAATTAAAATGACATACAAATGAGTTAAAACAGGCACAATGCATGTACAAAGTTACAGAGTGCACTTTTAAAGGTCTTATATTAAACAAAATTGACTCTTGTGAGGAATCAGAATGCATTAAGAAAGTGGGGAATAATGTTGGACCACTGCAAACTGTTAAGAATGAAATAGTTTTGTTTTTCCACGTTTTTGGTCCAGGATCGGAGGAGGAGGCAGGAGACAGATGGAGTTTGATGGTTTCAAGGATCTGGTTCGTCAGTGCATCTGTAGCTCTGTGTGTGTCTTCTTATTTTCCTCAAATAAGAACGTTACTTCAACAATTTCCCTTGTGGATCAATAAACTTAGACGTAGACTTAAGACTTAGACAAACTTTATTGATCGACAAGGGAAATTATTTGTGGGTACTGTAGCTCACTCATCAAATATAATATATAAGAGAGTGTAACAAAAAAAAAAAGATGGAATAGCAACTAAAGAGCAATAGACCAGTGTCAGATGAGACATAATTATACAAATAAAAATAATGATAATAAGTATATATGTAGGCTACAAATCAGATTTAAATAGAAATGTAGTAATAAAATATAAAATGCTATATCAAATAAGATGTCCAATCCCAGCTATATGCAGTTGTAGGGAGTATTATCTGTTACATAAGGGTGAGTTGTACAGTTTTAGGGAGTATAATGGGCTCCACTGGTGACCTCATTCTCCTGAAGTCAATCACTATTTCCTTGGTCTTGTAAACTTTGTCTAAGTTCATAATAATATTACTCAAGTAGGTCTAGATTAGCATACCTATTCGTCCCTACCAGAGGTGTGAAAAACAGTCGGGTAGGGATGAATAGGTATGCTAATCTAGACGTCAGAGAAACAAAAGACAGAAACTAATGGCAAGATAGTTTCGGAAAGTGGTTAGCTAGTTAGCTCCTCCCTGCAGTGAGATATAAGCAAGTGTCTTACCAGCACTCTAACCAGAATTGACGAAGCCTCTCGGATGAGCGGCGAAACGTTTTCGACCAAACAAACTTTGTCCAGTTGACAAACTGAATTTCTTCTTTTATCACACCCTTTAGTAGAGTTAATTCTTCACTTATACTGTAACAAAATTGATTAACCTTAGTCTACACCTTTCTACTATGTGGTATCGGACTGGTATCGGACTGGTATCGGTATCGGCAAGTACACTAAGGCCAAGTTTTGGATCAGATCCCCCCAAAATCGGAACATCACTAGTTTAAATGGAAGCAAAAGTGAAGAAAATTTAAATAGAGAAAATGGTATAGAGAATAAGGTTATAAAGATTTTTTAAAAATATTTTTTTAAATTGAAGGGATAGTGCGTTTTTTTTTGTTCATGTTAATCTGTATGGGGTTCCTTCTAAAAGTTTCGTCCGGTAAGACCTCTGACATTGCCTGGTTTACACCAGACAATGGTTTACACCATATATCACAAGTGATATATCGTCTGGGAGCCATCTACTGAATATCTCGTAGCGGAGGTGTGCTTTACGATCGCCAACAGCCGTTTATTGGGCGTTACGAATGTCTATCATTTGGCGTATACGTAGCCCATAGCCAATCATGTCAGTTGTCAGTTCAAACTACAAGTTTCCGTTTGTCGCGTAGTACACGTCACCGTCTTTCCATCCCTCCCCGCTCTCTGATTGGCTCCCAAAATCAGGAGAGCTCGCTTAGCCTAGTTGCCAGGCTGTCTTTCAGATTGGAACGAACGAAAGCAGCCTGGGATTTCCCAGGTTACCTCTGACAGTCTCATCTCAGCCCGGTTCAGCTCGAGTTCTGGAGCTCACGTAAGTAGGTCCGGTAAGTTCGCGGGGACAGTTAATAAAGCTTGTTTTTCTTCTCAAAACATTTGTCCGAAAGGTGATATATTTGCGTCCCAAACAGTTGTCCACGAAAAATCCAGCAGCGTAGTTAGCATTCGCATATCTCGTCTCGATTCGTATCACTGCGCTCCTGTTACTTATTATTAGCCTGTTAACCTTTAGTGGAAGTGTACAGCGGATGCGGTACGGCGACATCAACGGCGCATTGATACAAATCTAGAGAGACAATATGCGAATGCTAACTACGCTGCTGGATTTTTCGTGGACAACTGTTTGCGACGCAAATATATCACCTTTCAGATAAATGTTTTGTTCTGAGAAGAAAAACAAGCTTTATTAACTGTCCCCGCGAACTTACCGGAACTACTTACGTGAGCTCCAGAACCCTGAGCGGAGACTGTCAGAGGTAAACCAGTCTTAACGGGCGAAACTTTTAGAAGGAACCCCATACAGATTAACTTTTTTTTTTTAAAGCGCACTATCCCTTTAACAGGACATTTTTGTATGCATCAAATCAGACTGGTGACCTTTCAGTGAGTGGGAGTCCAACTGTGCTGCTGCTGTCCAGATTGGCACGAACATTTGATTGTTAGAGTAGCTCCAGTTGTACTTGGCTTCTGCTGTCCCGAAGTCCTGTTTTTTAAAAATCTACAAGGAGACCAAAGTCATAAGTCTCGGCTGACAGGGCTGAGGCTGAGTGCTTTGGAGTTTGTATCATGTGAAGCTCCCACCTCCTCCTCTGGTGTTGCTGTCATTTTCACCCCATTTTAAATATTAAAAAACATTAGATGACGCTAAAAATTAAAAAGAACTCAGCATAGTGTCAGTACTTGAGACTATTTTTCATGGTCGTGGTCTCCTCTCGGACGCATTTGGACACGGACTTGTGTTGGTCTTGAAGGTGCTCGGACTTGGACTCGAGGTCTGACACTCGACGAGTCCGGTCACATTACGGCTGCCACTGTCGGCAACATACTTGGACCGGTGTGCGAGACTGTGCGGGGCTTATCGCTGTAGCCTGTACCCTCGTTCGGAGCCAGCGGGCACATTGCGGCACATATCACTACACATGGCTTGTCCACAGTGTGTGCCCTCATCACAAGGCAGTTTAGCTTTTTAAAACATCCTGCTTCATATCAGCACGCCGCTCCTCGCCTTTTCGCGCTCCCTCTCCTCCCCAATGCCCCCTGATTACAAGAGAAGGACGAAACACAAAGAGTAGCCTTACTGTGATATGTGGAGTGAAGTTTGCCTAATAAAAGTGCACGAAGGGCATTTGTATTTGTCACGATTTGGTTTGGGAAATGTGCAGAGGCTGGCAAATAGGCTACCACTGCCAAACCAGCAAGAGGAAGTGACTGCAGTTAGGAACCTGAAAAAAAAAAACAGCTTTAAAATGTTCTTTCTGAACTTTGAAGTAGTTTTCTGTAAAGTGCAAGTGGAAGTTGGCTTAAAGAAGGACTTCTCAAACTGTTGGTGAGGGTCCAAAAAACGGGCACAGTGTTTAAGTGCAGTACAGTTTTCTTGGCTTATTTTATGTTTAAATGAACATTAATCAAATCTAATGGAGATATATCTATAGAAACATTGATATATATGTGCCAAAATAACTGTAAAATACAAATAAATGTAGAAAATGACAGAGATGGTCTTGATTTGGTCTCGATGGACAGTAGTCTCGGTCTTGACCTTTAAAAGTCTTGGTCTTGTCTCAGTCTCGACCCTCAGAGGTCTTGGTCTTGTCTCGGTCTTTGGACCCTGTGGTCTCGGACTCTTGACTAGTGCAGTCTTGACTACAACACTAGTTATATACAGCTCTGGGAAAAATAAGAGACCACTGCAAAATGATCAGTTTTATAGGTATGTGTTTGGGCAAAAGGAACATTTTTGTTTGAGTCTATAAACTACTGACAACATTTCCTCCAAATTCCCCAAAAAATATTATCGTTTAGAGCATTTATTTGCAGAAAATGACAAATGGTCAAAATAACAAAAAAGATACATGTTTTCAGACCTCATTTTAAAACAAGATAATAATTAATGTTTACACTTAAGAACAGTTCAGAAATCAATATTTGGTACAATAACCCTTATTTTTAATCACGGCGTTCATGCGTCTTGACATGCTCTCCACAAGTCTTTCACATTGTTCTTGGGTGACTTTATTCCACTCCTGGCGCAAGAACTGAAGTAGCTCAGCTTTGTGTTTGTGTTGGAATTCGTTTGACGCTGGAATGAAATGGCTGTAATACAGGAAGAGATGCTGATTTCAGAAAAAAAAATGCAGTGGTCTCTTATTTTTTTCCAGAGCTGTATATGTGCCAAAATAACTCTAAAATACAAATAAATGTAGAAAATGACAAAGATGGTCTTGATTTGGTCTCGATGGGCTCGATAGTCTCGGTTTTGACCTTTAAAAGTCTTGGTCTTGTCTCGGTCTCGGGACCCTGTACTACATAGTTAAGATGTGTGTAGAATCCCTCAGTCGTCCAGGTAGAATCTCACCTTGGAAATCCCAGGCTGCTTTCGTTTGTTCCAATCTGAAAGACAGCCTGGCGACTATGGCAAGTGAGCTCTCTCGATTCTGGGAGCCAATCAGAGAGCGGGGAGGGGTGGAAAGACGGTGACGCGTACTACGTGACAAACGGAAGCTTGTAGTTTGAACTGACAACTGACATGATTGGCTATGGGTTACATATACGCCAAATGATAGACATTCGTAACGCCCAATAAACGGCCATTAGCGATCGTAAACCACACCTCCGGTACGAGATATTTCGAAGGTGGCTTCCAGACCATATCTCACTTGTGTAAACAGGTGTAAACCAGGCAGGGTAGAATCCATGGCAAAAGGAGAAATTCAATTTTTTCCAACTGGACGAAGTTTATTTGGTCGAATACGTTTCGCAGCTCATCCAAGCTGCTTCTTCAGTCCCAGAACTGAAGAAGTAGCTTGGATGAGCTGCGAAACGTGTTCGACCAAATAAACTTTTGTCCAGTTGACAAATTGAATTTCTCCTTTTGCCAACATTATAACGTAGATCCAGAAAACATGTACAATGTAATATGGTCCCTTTAAAAAGTTACTCAAGTGAATCTAATTGAGTAAATGTGAGTCTTACCCACGTTTGCTGTGTGCCCAGTGATAGAACTATGATTACAGTGAGTTGTCTGGATGACGACGGAGGCTTTGGCAGTCATCTTTACTGTTACTTGAATTAAAATATTATTCGAACAGGAGGAAAAGTAAAAGTATGCAACTACAAAAGTACAATTTCTTTACAAAGTCACTCAACTAAATGTAATCTTCCTGTGTGTCTGGTGATAGGACTATGATTAGATTGGGCTGTCTGGGTGACGAAGGAGGCTTTGGCAGTCACCTGTAGTGCTGCAGAGTTCTGTGCTGACGAAGCCTAGCTCTGCTCCCGCTGGCTGTCAGCACCACGCCACAAGCTCTCATTAATTTCCCCTCCACTATTAATTAGCCATGTGCTGGAGATGCTTGCTTAATTAGGCTGCCGGGCCCGCTGCGTTTCTCCCTCTCATTACTGTTATTAGTAATTCCGATTGATCATTTAGCAAAACCAAGGCGGAAGTTTAGTGTGGACACGCTTCTAATTTTAGCGCTATCTGTAAGTTGACTACTGGAGTGGTCGCCCTGACACACTCAAGTGATCTTCTAATTAAATTGCACTTAAAGTCTGAGCACATGGCTTCGGTCTCTCATCCAGACATTCAGCTGCTCTTGCCAGACTCTAAATCTACAACAATAAAGGGGTAATCACTGAAGGACTCAAAGTTCAAGTTTGCAAACAGGCAGATTCTTGCAGTGCAGCTGTGTGGCAGTGGTTGGTTTTCGATGGCTGTGGGCGTGTGGTGGTACTCATGGAAATGAGGCGGCGGAAGGAAGGAAAGAGAATTCATTATCATGCATTAGGACTGTGCGTGTTGGGGGCTGCTGGAAGCCTGTCCACCAGCATCGCTCTCCTCTCTATGAACTCAGGCTGTCACTGCACACTTATGAGGGGGGGAAGCACCCACTGGGAAACTCATATTGTCTCACAGGAGGAGGAAAGTTGTAAAGGCACATTCAAAGTAGAGTACATGTACCCTCAAGGTCGGACAGCGTATTTCTGTGCTGGACTCTGTATCGGGTACACCTATAGACTGTTTAAAGAAGTCGACTGAGTGCGTGTGATGTCGCCCATACTGTTCGGCTCCAGGGAAATGAAGCTAATCGAGGCTAGCAGGTGTAGGGGTGAATTTTGAGCCGAGTTCCATATTTGGCATTCCGACTGCAATCATAGCAACCTAAGGTCATTTTCACACCTGCCTTGTTTGGTTCGTTTAAAACGCACCAGAGTTCGTTTGCTCCTTTGATTCGGACCTTTTGGGCTGGTGTGAATAAAAAACAAAAATCTCGATCCGGAGCAAACAAGCGAACCGAGACCACCTAAAAAGCTCGGTCTCGGCACGGTTCCATTCGAACTCTGGTGCGGTTCGTTTGAGGTGAGAATGCAGACCGGACTCGATCCGACACAAGTTGGCTTTTTGTACTTAACGAGCTCCCGTCGTATGTCGAGCATTATGGGAAACCGAGGCTGACGAAACGAAACTAAACTAAACTTACGAAGCTTACTTACGTTTTGCGTGAAGAGCAAGAGTCAGAAGTTGATGCGTGAACATGAGCGCTGTCCTCCATAGTCGTCTTGCCCTGTGTCTCGGTTGTTAGGAAATTGATTGTAAAATAGTGTAAACCTCACGATGCTGCTCAAACATTTGTGCGAAATGTAAAAACTGAGCAAACCATATCGCTAAGGCTAGATTGAAAACAGCACGTAACACCATTATTCTCCTCCTTCCGGGTTTGGAGACGGCGTTTTGACACGGCTCATTTCTGTCCAATGGCTGGACGACCTCAGCACACGTGCTCTTGTTTATAGATGTTGGTTAACTTGGGAAAAAACTGCAGTGTGAAAGCGAACCGCAACAAAATAAAAAAAAATAAAAATTTGGTCCGGACCAAAACAAGTGAACTATCGGACCTTCCTGGTGTGAAAACGACCTAAGAGACAATCCGGAGCGAGGCTGTTGACGGTAACGTCCCTTTCTGCTTCCACATCAAACCTGTTACTAACACTAGCGGGATCGACCTCTGGGAAAGAAGGCGCCTGTCTGCCAGTCTGTTATTAATGTTCGTATCTTGATTTATGAACTAAATAAACACCAGGATCATTTAGAGCGTGTTAATATGAACATTTTAAGACCAAAATCATGAGTCTGACACCAGCGGTTACAGAGAGAGGGGTGACGGTTTTTCAATAGAAAGTGAATTGCAACAAGAGTCAGTGGAGCTAGAAATGTACAGTCTATGCTTACACCTTTCCAAACATACTCACAGATAGATTTTTGGTTCTGTAGTTGGGATAGAGGGATGTAGGCGTTTAACTGAGGCCTCGGTGGAGAAATAAACCTTGTTATTATTTTGTATTTATTTTTATATGACTGATTCTACATTCTATATGAGAATGTTTTCTATTTTCTGTTTCAATCATGTTGTGTTGATGACAAACTTGCCTCTTGATGGTTTGTGGTCTGTTAATCATACAGCTGAACGCCTCATATGCCTCTGAATGAACATGGAAACAGGAGATTCACTGAGCTGTCAGAAATTGATTTAATCTTTTTACTCCATGCATGTTATTATAAGAGCTATATGTTGGCATTATAGCTTTACACACATCAAGAAGCAGTTTGCGAAGAAAAGCTTAAAAATATGTAGGAAGTAGCGAACAGTACAGGAAGTATTTTTTCCTATAATATTTTACATTTCTGTGTACATTAGGGTTTTGGGCCAATCTACTACATGGTTGCTAGGTAAATTATGGATTTTCCTAGTGTGATGTCATAATTTACAATCAGGAAGTAAAATTTGAAACCTAAAAAATTGGGAAAAAATGTAAAATCTTAAATATAATGATCTTAACTATGCTTTAGTGAAATGTGTATTCCAACCTGTCATAGGCACTTTAAAGTGGCAGTACCCCCATGTTTTTCCTCATTCAGTTGGTTTTACAGTAATCCCTCGTTTATCGCGGGGGTTAGGTTCCAGAAATAACAGAAAATAAGAGAATAAGAGAATAAATAAGAGCAATAAGAGAAATCCGCCAAGTAGGACAACTTTATATTTTACAATTATTTTACATGTTTTAAGGCTGTAAATGCCTCACCACACACATTATACGCTTTTCTTACACTGGAATTAACCTTTTCTCACATTTCTCTCTCATTTAAACACTCAAACATTCATAGATTTTCAACAAAATGTATTAATAGTGACGCGTGGGAGCGACACGGCTCCGGAAGCCCCGCCGGATGCGCGAGGAGCACCGCCGCGTCGTGTCCCGGGACGTGGCGGTGCTCCTCGCGCTCCTCGCCCGCACCAACCCCTTGGAGAAGTGCGCGACACATGCACCCCTCATCGTGGTCAAATCCGTGACAGAGCAACGTGACCGCCGCAAGGCCGCGCGTACACCGGGGCTGCAAGCACGAGATCGAACCGCGGCGCCCAGACCGCGTCCTCTCAGCCCGAGCCACAAACCGAACACGTACAAACGAACGCAAGAGCCGCACGAAATCAATAAAGAGCCGCATGGAGTGATTTAATCCTGGTTCAGACCTGGTCTAGTCCCAGTTTAGTCCAGGACCAGTCCAGGTCTAGACCTGGTTTAGTTCTGGTCTAGACCTGGTTTAGTCCACATTTAGTCCTGGTCTAGTCTCTTAGCCAATCAGGACGCAGAACACAATGTTACACTATAAAAAAAATGTTACACTATAAAAAAAATTGGACAAAAAAAAAATAATTGAAAAAAAAATCTGTGAAACAGCGAACCGCGATAGAGCGAGGGACCACTATACTTTGTTTTACTCCAGAGCAAATATTATAAATACTACTTATTTTATCCTCTGTTAGAATGCTAGTTGATTTTAGCTTTGACTCTGGGTTCTGAAAGCTGTGAAAAGCAGTTTATAACATTTTAGATTTTAAATGTAATTAAAGGTTTTGTGGTCATTTGTTACCTCATAGCTGATTAGCCATGAGCTTTCAAACTTTTAATATAATTTTTTTTATTTTTATTTATTTATTTTTTTTAAGTCTATGGGGAAAATTAATGAGAAATTTAGAACCAGGAAATGTGGAACATGTGAATATTTTTGTTTTTTGTTATAATGTTCTGTGACAAAATTGGCACTTTTTGTAAACACCATCACACAAAGTGAAATAAACATAAGAGCTATGTGCTGTAGCTTTTCAGCCGGCTGCGGTGAGCGTATGTACATAATGAGTCTCACGAGTCCATAGGCTCACACATACATATTCATGGAACAAATGTTCTGTTTTTTACTTCAAGCAGAATATTCATGCAGTCAATACAAAATGCTGCATTTTCATTCCACACTCGCTCTCCTTATTTTTGTGTGGTAAAAACAAAACATTATTGTATCCCCCAAAACTATTTTCTCCAGAGATTCAGGCTATTGTAAAATGGATGGTTGAGCAGTTATGCGTTGAGGTATGTTCCCTTTAGGCTGGGCTTTGTCAAAATTAGTTTCAAAAAGATTTTTCTATTGTTGTGATTCATTAATATCTTGTGATACAGGGACAATACAAACAGCTCCCCCACTGGGCACAATACATACTCCTCTGACACATTGTTGTGATGGAGTGGACAGGTGGATCGGTGCAGCGTCTGCAGTGATGCGGTCGCTGTATCGGACTGTTGTGGTGAAGAAGGAGCTGAGTCCAAAGGCAAAGCTCTCCATTACCAGATTGTTTACGTTCTACTCTCATCTCAAAGTTCAAAGTTCAAAGTCAGCTTTATTGTCAATTCTGCCATATGTGTTCAACATACAGTGAATCGAAATTTTGTTTCTCTCTGGCCAGGTAGTGCAAAAAGACAGTGTACAAAATACAATATGAAGACAAAACACAACAAAAAACTATCTAAGACAGAGATCTAAGTTAAAACTAAAGTCTACGGTCTAAAATCTTAAAACAGTGCAACATAATAAATAAACTATACTATATACAGATTTCCAAAGTGTGCAGTGTGCATCAAAAATGTGCAATGGAAGATACAGCAGTGACTTGGTCATGTGCAGTAGAATGTGCATAGGAGTTAAGATAAAATAAAATAATCTATGGTCATGACTGAAAGGACAAGATGGTGGATACACCTCCCTGTGTTCATGTTCCACTGAGAGGAGGCCCCAGGGGAGTCCCAGGATACGCTGGAAGGACTATGTCTCTTTGCTGACCTGGGAAAGTCTTGGGGTTCCACCAGAGTAGCTGGAGGAAATGTCTGGGGCCCTGGATAAGCTGAAGAAAAGTGATGGATGGATACATTTTTGACTGTATTGCTCAGTGCTCTTGAATGAAAGGTTTTCTAATTTGAGGAAGCAAAAATACCCTGAATAACATGCATTCTTACGATAAGAGGGCCAAGGAGATGGAAAAGTTAGTGCACCTTTAAAGGTACAGTGTGTAGGATTCGTGGCGCATAGGTGGTTAGTAGCTATTCCACTTCCTCTTTTGGCTATGGCAGACCTCGAGGGTCACCCGGGCGCGACGTAGCGCCG
The DNA here is from genome assembly GCA_036785185.1 of Paratrypauchen microcephalus. NCBI lineage: Eukaryota > Metazoa > Chordata > Actinopteri > Gobiiformes > Gobiidae > Paratrypauchen > Paratrypauchen microcephalus. The sequence goes on along the minus strand of JAVJIX010000052.1, from coordinate 6,131,948 downwards.
ACATCTCGCGTGCCCGCGCACGAACCGCGCACCGCTGTATACATAAAACGCGGTCCCCCGTTCACTTTTTTTTTTTTTTTTCGCATGAAAACACACAATCCCGATCATGATTCATGACAATCTACACATCAAATGAAACCTTACAGTCTCCTCTTTTTGACTATGCAATTCATTTCCCTGCAAAACAATCACTCCCCGAGCACATGGGGCTTTTATACAGAAAAGCACAAAACTTAGCTTACTTAGCTTACCTTTGAAGGCTCTGCACAGGTCAAACTCTGTATTTCATCATAAACTTGGTCTCAATCTGTCCATAAGGATCCAGCGAATAAAATCCAGTAAAACAATTTAGTCCAAAATACGTGTTATATCCATTACGATGTGTGATACAGCAGCATGCTTCTTTACACGAGGCTCCCCCCTTCCCCCTTCCCCTTCCCCTTCTCTCCTTCGCTCCTCCGCTCCCACATGAGCAGCTGTTAGCAGGAGCCGAGGCGAAGGATGAGCCCAAATGTCCTTCTGTGGCTCTCGTATTCAAAATGGCTGCCTCTATATGGGGAAGATCCCCCTTTTATGTGACTATATCTAAGTCCAAAAGAATACTTTGATTTCATGATGGAAGTGAAAAGGCTTGGAAAACAATGTATTTTTGAATGGGTATCTTCAATTTCAGTAATTAACAGGTAAAAATCTTACACACTGTCCCTTTAAGAGAAGCTTGAATTTGCTGTTGACAACTAAATTCTTGGTACTTGGACTTCCCAGTGTCTCAACCAGTGGCATCAAACTGAAAAGGACTTGGATGGATCTGAGCTGAAACATCTCGATTGCACAAACAGTGTCCACATGTCTTCAGCTGAAACCTTCTCTAGAACTATGTTTGCTGTTTGAATGTTCAAAGGTTTCTCCACAATGAACATGCATGCTATGGCTAAAGTGTGTTGCTCGCAGTATTTGGTTGGCTAAGGCTAATGCTAATGCTCTTAACTTTCATTGGATGCTTTTCTGATGCCAAAATGGTCCCCTCTTATCATTTTAATCAAATAAATGAGGACAGCCAAGGTTGTATCCTTTTAGCTGTAGTTTGAGCTTTTAAAAGAGCTCTTCCCGCTGTCATTTTGATGAGGTGATTAAAGTTTGTAGCATTGGCATTAGTATTAGCATTAGCCTTAGCCAACCTTAGGGGAGATCGGTCATGTCCTCATCAGGTCACAGATTTCTACATTTGTCTTGGCCTACACAGACTCCTGCTGGGATTGGGTTTGTATTTATGAGTCAGTAGGCCCAGTATTGAATAACAGTCACTCGAGCTTTGATATCCTTATGTTTTTTACATGTACTTGTCATTTATTTGTATCTGAATAATTTGGGCAAAATATGTAATTGCAATTTTCTTGACAAGCTCTGTGATGTTGTAATCAAATCTGTATTAAAGGGGAATTGTGTAACTTTCTGGTTGAGGATCCATCAAATGCTTTTCTCCATGGAGATGTTATTGCTTTGGCTGGAATGTTTCACAGTGTGGCATTAGAGATACAGGACTACTTTCATAACATTCTCCATACAGCTGTCGGCGGCACGGTAGCTGAGTGGTTAGCGCTCTTGCTTCACAGCAAGAAGTTCCGGGTTCGATTCCCGGGTCGCCCAGGCCTTTCTGTGTGGAGTTTGCATGTTCTCCCCGTGTCTGGGTGGGTTTCCTCTGGGCACTCCGGTTTCCCCCACCAACCCAAAAACATGCACAATAGGTACCTCCAGCTTAGGTCCTGACCAAGCCGAAGCAAGAAGATCATGGAGTTGGTCCCCGGGCGCCCTAATGTGTGCTGCCCACTGCTCCTAATATAGGTATATATATATATAGGATGGGTTAAAATGCAGAGAAGAATTTCTCCAGTGTGAGATCAATAAAGTCACTTCTCTACAACAATTCACCGTTATGTAACAGATAATACTCTCTACAACTGTACAACAGCTCACCCTTATGTGAAGAATCCCTCAGTCGTCCAGGTAGAATCCATCGTAAAAGGAGAAATTCAATTTGTCAACTGGACAAAGTTTATTTGGTCGAAGACGTTTTGCAGCTCATCCAAGCTGCTTCGTCAGTTCTGGCTAGAGTGCTGATGGACACTGCTTATATCTAGCTGCAGGGAGGAGCTAACTACAATGAAATTACTTTGAAACTATCCCACCTCTTTGTTTTGAATTTCTGTCTGTGCTCTTGTTTAGCACACCCATTCAGTACCATAATGGGTGTTTTCACACCTCTGGACCTGATCTGGCTAGCCCTATTGTTTTCTTTGTTTGTTTTGATTTAGGTTTGAGAATGGAATTATAGATGGGAGACAAATTGTGTCTGACCCCTCCATTCCTGTTCAAGGAAGGATTCTCTTTTTTGACAAAAATAGCCTCTTTAACTCCCCTCTCAAACCAGTTCTTTTCCCTGGCTAAGATCTGAACCTCACTGTCCTCAAATGAGTGGCCCGTGGCTTCTAGGTGAAGTTGTACGGCAGATGACGGTCCACTCTGGCACGCCCGCCTGTGTTGTGAAGTGGCTGTTTTCTCCAGTGTAGCGCTCGCTGCAGTCTTCACTACACTCCATTCAGTGTAGTGAAGACTGCAGCGAGCGCTACACTCTCGCTGCAGACCACATTGCTTTGTTTGTGGCTCGGTGTTTTGTCCTTTGGGTGGACCAGTTTTTGTCTTAACGTGTTTGTGGGTTTGAAATAGACTGGGATTTCATATTGTCTGAAAATCCTCTGTAGTTTTTTTTTTTTTTCCTTCCCTGGCTGGCGTTTCTAAAAAAAACTTTCATTTCATTGGAGTTAGCTCCCACTGTACCAGACCACAGAGGGACAGAGGAGCTCATTCTCCAACAGGCTCCTACAGCTTCGCTCAAGAGAGATACAGGACGACGTTCATACCATACTCCATAAAACTGTACAACAACTCACCTTATGTAACAGATAATTCTCCCTACAACTGTATCCAGCTGGTACTGAACATCATATTTGATACTGTATTTTGTATTTGACTACTACGTTTCTATTTAAATCTGATTGTACATATATATTTATTACCATTATCTTATGTATATAATTGTGTCTCATCTGACAGGTCTATTGCTCTTTGGTTGCTTTTTCATCTATTTTTCTTTTTGTTCTTTTACCCTCTGTTTTATATTGTATGTTATATTTGATGAGTGAGCTACCGTACCCAAAACAATTTTCCCTGTGGATCAATAAAGTTTGTCTAAGTCTAAGTCTAAGTCCTCCCTGCAGCTAGATATAAGCAGTGTCCATCAGCACTCTAACCAGAACTGACGAAGCAGTTTGGATGAGCTGAGAAACATCTTCGACCAAATACACTTTGTCCAGTTGACAAATTGAATTTCTCCTTTTACAACTCAGCCTTATGTAACAGATAATACTCCCTACAACTGTACAACAACTCAATCTTAAGTAACAGATAACCTTGTGCTCTGTCTATCAGTACATTATTGCACTGCCGTTCTTGTCTCCTGTATATAGCTGTGATTTTATATTTTATTACTTATTTTTCTTTTTTTTCTTCTTTTTTTTGGACTTGTACATACAGGGGCGCCTGCAGGATTGAAATGTAAGGTACCCTCCCAAGAAAAAAAAAAAAAATCACGCGGTGCATATAGTCCTACTGTCCCAAATCTGTAGGCTACAATACAACAAAAGAACTTGAAATTGAACAATGTGAACAATGTGAACAATATGAACGTAATATGTGAACAACACACAAACAATAAACATTGGAACATATTTTAAAACTCACATTCGTGCACAGTAGCCTACATGGGCCACACATCCGTAAGCACAGCAAAGAGCGCCCCCCCCCCCCCCCTTGTTGAAGGGAGTTGAAGGCGCAACTGTAACTTGTAGAGCAATCTATTTGAAATTTAGTCACCTTTTACCAGATGCGTCGAACTGTCTCATGATCGCTTCACTATCGATTTTTATGTCGAAGTGAATGTTCATGAGAGCCTCGCATCACCCATGGTTTTTCGCAGGTACGTTTTTAGGCGTCTCAGTGTGCTGAACGAGCGCTCGGCACAGGCAGTGGAAACGGCTCGACATGACATCACAATTATATCTTGTAAATGTGTGGAACCAGCAGTGCCATCGGAGGGCAAATAAAGTAAAAGCCGGCTTACCTTAAGTTTGATCCGTTGTCTGCTAGTCCACGGACGTCGTAGGCTACAGTTTAATATCGCATTTGCAACATTTTAATTACGTCTTTCCAGCCAAACATATCATTGAATTCGAGCAATATCACTATTTCAGTAAAGAGGACTAGAACTTCGTTGTGTGTATACTGAGGAGGTGACCTGCTGCGATGGAATGTTGGATGTATCATTTTTGTGGGGGTGTGTGAGGAGTGTGCTGTCGGGCTGTGAACTTGGTGCTTATCGCACTTCCGGTCTGATCGGACCCAGTTCGCTTGGGCTCTCCATCTCACACATTCTATTTATATTAAAACATTCAATTTCTATAAAAATGCGTTTTTATTCACTTAATGTTGTCTTGCAAAAGTGCCAAACAGGAATTTAAAAAAAATAAAACATCTCTCCAAGGTACGCCTAGTGCGTACGGCCGTACGCCTGGCGGCGCCACTGTGTACATATACACTTATTATCTTTTTTTTTTATAATTATGTCTCATTTGACACCGGTCTCTTGCTAACTTTCTTGCTATTCCATCTATTTTTTGTATTAGTATATTATGATGAGTGAGCTACTGTACCCAAATAATTTCCCTTGTGGATCAATAAAGTTTGTCTAAGTCTAAACCTTTTTCTCTTCATGGAGACTAAGCCAGACCAAGTTACAGGTCAGATCTGTGCAGAGGCGACCCCGCTCACAGTCAGAATGCCTGTTTTTCTAGACATTTTTGAGCTATAAAATCACCTGTAATTTAATAAATGTAAGTTAGAACTATTTAATGCTGTACTCTGGAACATTCCAGGCAGAACAGTACCAGACATATCCATAGAAAAAAGGACCAAACCAAAAAGTTACATAGTACACCTTTTAAAGTTCAGATTCATGTTTGTGGAGGTCTGAAGTACAGGATTAGCCCGTTTTTATACAGAATCATGTGTGGTTTGCAAAGGACTAATATTTGATTGAAATCTGTAGTTTTTTCATTTTATAAAAAGACAAAATACAATATAAATATTAGCTTTCTTTTTTACAAATTGGTTGCATTGTTGTATTGTTCCTTGTCGAGCTGTTCACAATGCCGATTCTGGTTAATGAGTGCCACTCGTATATTTTCTTGTTTTTGAAAAAGCTAGATATGTTGTTTTGTTTTGTTTTCCAACTCTCTGTGTTTGTTTTCTCATGTTACAAAGAATCAAATGCAAAAACCGGACTGCAGGAGCTTTGTTGTGAGCCACATTAATTCTTCTTGTCACATAATTAGGATAGTGGAACACAAAATAGTGTGATATGATAACAGTGCTGACATATCTACTTTTATCTTTTCCCAAAAATAAAGTCTTCTGGTGATCTGATACTGTGAAGTCTGGATAATTTGAAGACAGATGGATTATAGAAAGATGCATGCAGTTTTTCCAGCTCACGCCCCATATTGTTCAGTCTTGGTCATGCTCTGTGTGAGGGACAGGTGGATTCAACCAATCACAGTGAAGTGACGTGTGAAGTCTCAAAATAAGCAGTGGTTTTAGTTGCTTCTCAAATGCAATATTGTATATACAGTATTATGATACAAATAATGAACTAAAGGCCTTATGGTTTGGGGTGGGGGGGGGGGGGGGGGGGGGGGGCTGGGGAGCGAGTAGGGTTGCCAACCGGCCCGATTGCCCTCACCCTTCATGGTGTAGTGAATCTTTTTAGCCCTTTTTTGTATGTGTAAAGCGATTTTTTAACTATTTGACTCAAACCTGAATTTAATTACAGTGGTACCTCACCTTACGAAAGACTCTACAAACAAAAAATCCAAGTTACAAAACGCCTTCACGTTAAATTTTGGTCTCTAGATACGAAAGAAAATTCAAGTTACGAAACGCGAAATCTCAAAAATTCAATTAATGCGCGCTCAGATGCGCGCTCAGATGCACGCCCCGAAATGTAAATACACTTTATCAACACACACGGGGTTAGGTTCCAGAGGTGGCCCGCGGTGGGAGAGGTCCACGAGGTAGGACAACTTTGTATTTTGCAATTGTTCTACATGTTTTAGGGCTGTAAATGCCTCACCACACACATTCTACGCTTTTCTCAGACTGGAGTTGGGCTTTTCTCACATTTCTCTCTCATTTGAACACTCGAACTTTCATAGATTTTCAATGGAATGTGTTGATAGTGAAGCGTGGGGGGGGGCACGGCTCGCCGAACGCGCGAGGGGAGCGGAGACACAACAACACATCATCAGCAGGGTAAAACTAACCTGTCTCATGACGTTCTAAACCCCGCTCACGTTCCCTTAGTGAGTGAACAATCCAACGCTTGGTGAATTCTGCTTCACAATGACAGGAAGAGCCGACATCGAAGGATCAAAAAGCGACGTCGACACAGCGCAAGCGCGGATGGAGCCGCGGCGCCCGGGCTGTGCCTCCTCCTCGGGGCCGAGCACGCGCGGGCGAGCGCAGGAGCCGCGCGAGGCCAGCGGAAAGCCGCGCAGGGTGATTTAATCCTGGTCTGGTCCTGGTTTGGTCCGGGTCTGGACCTGGTCCGGTCCTGGTTTAGTTCTGGTCTAGACCTGGTTTATTCCACGTTTAGTCCTGGCTCTACAGTCTCTTAGCCAATCAGGAAGCAGAACACAATGTTACACTATAAAAAAATGTTACACTATAAAAAAAAAACCTTGGAACGGATCAGGCCTTTTCCATTGAAATAGCTACTCAACTTATGAAAAATTCATGTTACGAAACCACTTCTGGAACGAATTAATTTCGTAAGGTGAGGTACCACTGTAGATGCATATTTGAGTGATATGAACACAGGGAAAATAAATAATTATCAGCAATTTATTTTTAATACAAAATAACAAAATGAACAGAATAAAAGAAATATCTGTCCTGCTCAACTTAATACTGTATAAATTAATATAAACAGGGATGAAAGTGACCAGTAATGGAAAAAGCTGAAATTCACCCAAAAGCTAGGGGGGTCCGGGGGGGCATGCAAATTTTTGAACTGTAGATGCTCTGAGATGCAATCTGGGGTCATTTCAGCCACTTTGCACTAACTTCTCACAAAATGTGACTTGCACTGGATGGAATCAGCTCGGGATGCATAGTCTGGACAGTAGCTGCTGACAGCCAGACTCAAGCACATTTCTAAATGATCATGTGGGAAAAGGCTGACTCACATAAATAAGTTTTCATAAATCTATCTCCATTTTATCTAATAAATGTTAATTTTAATCTTAAAATAAGCTAAGCAAACTGCACTGCACTTAAACACTCTGTGCCCCGTTTTTGGACCCTCACCCACAGTTTGAGAACCCCCCCCTTTTTTTTTTTAACCTGTTTATTCAACTTCCTACCTGGAGTCACATTCTCTTACTGGTTTTGCAGTGGTATTTACCTCTGTACATTTACCAAATGCACTGTCACTCTTCCCCGCGTATAGCGTACACAGGGTCCTCCTGTGTGAAAAGGAGGACGTGAAGCGAAGGTACACGCTGTAGCGAACATGCTGCGCGTGCCGCGGCTCCAGACGGTAGTATTTGACACCAGTCGACTGGTAGATCAACGAATTGTTTTAGACACTATTTTTGATTCACACGGTAATACGGGACAAAGTGCGTTCCTTTTCAGCTCAATACGGGACGTGGAATTTTGTTTCTGAATACGGGACGATTCCGTTTTTCAAGGGGCGGTTGGCAACGCTAGGTGCGAGTGACAATTTTTTCCGGGGAGCGGGAGGGGGGGCGAGTGAGGTTTTTTTTACGCTGAAAACGGCGCGGTGCATAACTAACTCTTCTGAGCCACACAGACCGATTTTCTGGGCACAGAAGCGCTGGGCGCTGCGCTTGAATTGCGTAACTAAATTTCAGCGTGAGAAATACCATGTGTGGCATGTGAGCGTGTGAACACATCGAATTGCGTGTGTCACACTCTCAAAGCGTGAGACTTGAGAGCCCGGCGGTATGGTGTGGTATGCTTTTTATTTGTACATGGACAGTGCACAACAATACATTAACCAAGACAGAAGTCACAGGAAAGATGCTGGTGTCAGGTTGTATCATAAATGCTAATTTACACCTGTAGCCCCTGAGATTCAAGATTCAAAGCTTTTATTGTCATATGCACAGTAAAGAAACACGTCTCCCTGTACAATGAAATTCGTACTTTGCTGCCCACTCTGGATGCCAAGAGCATGCAAAAAATTTTAAATTGATAAATAAGATAAAGAGAAGCATGTATAAAAGTATAATCAAATAGAAACAATCTTTACCAAATATACACTATGGAAAAATATAGGATAGGTGCTATGTACATATTTACAGATAATGTGCGACATTAGTTTTACGTGCAACTGTCAGTAGTAAAAACGGGGTGTAAACATTGTTGATATAGTGCAAACAGGAAGTGTAAACATGGTTAATATAGTGCAAACAGGAAGTGTAAACATTCGAGCAGTTACATGTGCAGCTGTAATCTGACAGATTAATTTAATAGTTGGTCAATAATAGTGCTAATTACTCATGTGCAAAGTATAGGTCAATCAATGTCCAGGAGGGCGGGGCAATTGCTCGGCAGTTCAAGAGTCTGAGTTTCTTGGGAAGAAAGAGTTCTTAAGTCTGGTAGTCCTGCTTTTCACACTTCTGTACCTCCGGCCTGAAGGTAGGAGTGTGAATAGTCCATGTTGGGGGTGGGTGGGGTCTGTGATGATGGAGCAGGTTGGTGGAAATACAGATTACAGATAAGTACAGATTCAGTGTCTATAGATAAACTGACCAAAAATAAATTAAAACAGATATTACTTAGGGTCACAGTGTTGAAATACTATTTTAAAAACAACATACACCAGACACACAAGCCCCTTCCATCCTCCATCAAGGCCCAAGATATGCACACACTCACATTCTACTGATCGTTCAAATCACACTCGTCCCTAATGTGTACAAACTTGTTTAGAGATCAGCCACTTCTTTGTCAGACGTGCATTTGAAAACCTGAGCAGGTTAGAATCTCTGTTGGCAAAATTATTCCAGTGACTCAGAGCAACAGAGGAAAAAGAGGATTTGGTGAGCGCGGTCTTACATTTGGGCAGAGCACTCTCCTCTGGAGGACGAGCGTGTTACTTGAGATGTTCTTTCAGAGCTCAATGAGACGAAATCCTTCAGAGGAGGAGCAGCACCGTGAAGAATTTTGAAAAGCAAACAAATATGTGCATATAACATTAGATTTTCAAAATGTAATAAATTGTATTTTGCAAGAATAGGAAAGTGGTGATACTGTTGGCTAGGGCTGCTCGATTATGGAAAAAATCATAATCACGATTATCTCAGTCAATATTGAAATCACGATTATTCAAACCCCCTACCTACATACAGACACACACACACACACACACACATACACACAAAGTGGGCTACTCTCCCCTTAAACATTTATTCTTCTTCTGTCTTATTCTACATAATATAATATAATATAACATATATAATTAATATAATTAATACAATATAATATAATAGCGCTAAAATAGAATAGTGATATGACAAACACATTTCATGACATGACTTACCAAAAGCAAAGATGAGATACTCTCCAGCAAATCCCAAAAAAGAAGCAGCTCCGAGATGAACTGTTGTCCGGGATAAGTAATTCACGTAGCCACTGATCGCCTATCTAATGAAAATGCAGATCGCGTATCTCTACAAAGTCCCATGTAAAGTGTGTCTTTGTACGTTGTATTCATAGTAAATACCACGGAGGGTGAACGATCGATTTAAAACTGATTAAATGTTGCCTTATACTAACTTCGTTTACTATTGTCTTCTGTAGTTTCCGTGTTCTTGGCTTCATATGTGAGCGTGTGCGTTCTTGGTAGGAGCTAGTGCTGTCATTGGTCAATTCTTGGCAGCAAATTGTGGTAGCAACTCCTGTCGTGTGATTGGTCAATTCCTGGTAATTCTTGGTAGCAACTCGGACAGACATTGGTCAAATCGTGGTAGTGTGAGCTCGACTCGCAGCCGGCCGCAGGAGGGAGGGGTTGAATCCTCTCTCTATCTTCTCTTTCTTTCTCTCTTCCTTTTCCTCTCGCGCCAGTGTAGGCGCTAGCAAGTCTCTGCGCTGCGCATTGGCCCGCGTGGAAGGGAATGTATTGTGTGTGCGCGTCCCTCTCGACAGAGAAATGAAAAAATAATCATTTGGACTCGATTATATGAATTTTGAGATCGTTTGATACCAAAATCGAGATCTTGATCAAAATTGGATTAATTGCACAGCCCTACTGTTGGCACTATGGTGCACTATGTAACCTCCTTGGCCTGTAACTTGGTCTAGAGCCAAGTTACAGATTTGACTTGTAACTTGCCTCCATACCAAGTTACAGGTCAGATCTGTGGAGAGATGAGCTCATTCACTGTAGGAATGCATGTTTTTTGTAGTAGTATTTTTTTTTCAGGGAAAGCAATAATATCTCCATGGAAACACGTTTGTGGCGGACCCCCTGCCAGAAAAGTTACACAGTTCACCTTTAAATTTTGTCATATTACCCACATGTACAAGCCTTTTTTGCTGTTGCCGTGGCAGAAGATAAACATTGAAAAGTTAACTTTTATAGCATTATCAGTCAAGTGTCACTGATACCCTGTTATACCTCAGATGTTACTTCAGTTACCATGGTGACACAATGCAAACATTAGCAGTTAGTTTGTCTGAAAAAAAAAAAAAATTTGATTAAAAAACACATTTTCAGGCGCCTGTGATCAATACAAATCTTAATGGGCTGTGACTGTAATATTTTTTTGAAAGAGACTTGTTTAACTCATTGAGTGCCGGTGACGAGTTTTCTCGTCATGTTGAATCCAAACGTTGAGTGCAGTGACGAATATATTCGTCAAGGACGTTTTTCAGTGGGGATCGCGAGAATACGACCTGGAGCAACTTTGAAGGTGTAATTCACATCTCCCAACCTGTAGGTAGCGATCTTGTATCATTATATTGCCGATCGGAGACACGGAAGAGAGGAGGAGTGTAGTTTGTGTACTGTGTATTGGCCAGAGGAGCAAGATGGCGAGGCGAGGGGAATCCGGAAAAGCAGAGGACTGTCAGCGCCTATGGAGCGATCTGATCGCTCTTGGGACCCAGGATCCCGGATCAGAGGATCACAGAGACAAGCCGGATCAAGCAGCGAGGTCGGAGCCGAGATCTGCTGTGCCCGAGACAGGGGGCGTGTCGTGTGTGCGCTGCGCGGAGCAGGGACTCTGATCAGAACTACGACAGCGCCAAAGAAGAAGTTTACTGACTTGGAGCAGTAGATCCTGGTCTCCAAAGAGGCATGAGATGAGAAGAATTAAGTTTACATGATGCTGCTGTGTGATAAATGTAATGAATGAAGCTATATGTGTGTGTGCGTGTGTGTGTGCGTGTGCATGTGTAGCTCTGTGTGTGTAAAGGTTTATGCATGGGCTTGTGTGTATGTACATATATATGTGTGTGTGTGTGTGTGTGTGTGTGTGCGCGTGTGTGTGTGTGTATATATTAGTTTTTATTATGGATCTGTACTCTGAGCCTCAATGTTGTTGTGAAGTGACAAAGTTCTATTTTATAGGAAAAGATATTATTATATCCTGTAAACATCTCTTAGCACAATTGAGGAATTTTCAATTCACAGAGCCTTATATTCTTATATTTGTAAATAAAAAATGTACTTTGTCGTCAAAAATCTCTTTCTCTGTTGTTTTAGATGTTTGAGGTGTCACTAAATCCATAAATATTGACGTCAAAATCACCGATCTGCTCGAAATGACTCTTTGTACAAAATGCTCGTTTTCTCCACTTTGTGGTAAAAAAACAGTTTTTGCTGAAACTTCCCTATGTTCTACTATCAATTACTTGAGAACCGAAAAGGTTAGAAACATATTTTTTTATCTAGGTGAAAGAAGAGAGTCAACACTTTATTTTGATGTATGCCATGTTTATATAGTCAAAGAACTCAGTATTCTGTGGGTCTTGGAAAATCAGTAAAAATACACTAAAACCTCCGGCACTCTGGGGGATAGAATTCTGAAAACACTCAATGAGTTAACTGCAACTGCTTCACTCTTTTTTTCAGATTGTGTTAAAATGAAGCTCTGACTGAAGTCTAACTTGAATAACAGAGATTCAGCCCCAGGGAATGTTAACGACAGCAGCTGCAAAGTATCAATAAAACCCAGCTGCATTGTGGTTACCTTTTGTGTGAACTTGAGTAAATCCAAGGCCTTAATGGAGCTTTGTGCGGTCTTCTTGTACACATAATGACTGCTGTAGTAGAATATTGTATTTTGTCTTGTGGTTGCGTCTGACAGGGAGGTGGTCAGTGTGGTTTTGCACCCAGACTCGGTGGTGCTTGCGTATCTGTGGCTAGCCTTGATTAGCTTTGAGAGTATGGGATGGGTGGTCATCCTCTGGGGGGCTCATTATCCTTTACAACAAGGCCAGGATTTAGAGTTCTTAAGACACAGTGAACGTCTGGTGCCTGCTACAGCGTAATCTCATTAAAGAGCCTATATTACGCTATTTTCTGATCTATGTTATAATGTTTCGTCAAAAACTCGTCAAAAACATACCTGGATTTTCTGTTTAGTTTCATGTATTAAAGGGATAGTGCGTTTTTTAATCTGTATGGCTTCCCCTTCAACAGTGTCGTGAGATTAACACTGACTTACCCACGACAGCGTGATCTGGTCCCGGTTATCCTCCGGTAACGTAGCTCGTAAACGTAGTTCCGGTAAGTTCGTGGGGACAATTTAATAAAGCTTGTTTTTCCTCTCAAAACAACATTCGTCCGAAAAGTGATACATTTGCGTCCCAAACAGGTGTCCGCTAAAAATTCAGTAGCGTATTTCGCATTTGCATATTTTCACTCGATTCGTATCAATGCGCTCACGTTCCGCTTACGTCGGATGTCGCCGTACCGCATCCACTGTACACATCCGCTAAAAGTGAACAGGCTAATACAGCTAATATGCGTGCAGGGATACGAATTGAGGGAAAATATGCGAATGCGAAATACGCTGCTGAATTGTCCCCGCGAACTTACCGGAACTACGTTTACGAGCTACGTTAACGGAGGATAACTAGGACCAGATCACGCTGTCATGGAAAAGTCAGTGTTAATTTCACGACACTGTTGAAGGGGAAGCCATACAGATTTACATAAACAAAATAAACAAAAAAACGCACAATCCCTTTAATAGACAAATCCTGCATATGCTTAGTTCTTCTCTCAAACAGAAAATAGTCTGTTCAAAGTTCAAAGTTCAAAGTCAGCTTTATTGTCAATTCTGCCATATGTGTTCAACATACAGTGAATCGAAATTTTGTTTCTCTCTCTGGCCAGGTAGTGCAAAAGACAGTGTACAAAATACAGTATGAAGACAAAACACAACAAAAAACTATCTAAGACAGAGATCTAAAGTTAAAACTAAAGTCTACGATCTAAAATCTTAAAACAGTGCAACATAATAAATAAACTATACTATATACAGATTTCCAAAGTGTGCAGTGTGCATCAAAATGTGCAATGGAAGATACAGCAGTGACTTGGTCATGTGCAGTAGAATGTGCATAGGAGTTAAGTTAAAATAAAAATAAATGTGCAACAGTAGTAATTCTAGTGCAGTAACAGGAGTAAACAACAGTACTAAAATTCCAGTAGTCAATGTGCAATAACAGTAGTAAACAACAGTGCAAGGGGGGTAAAATTCAATAACAGGAGTAAACAACAGTACTAAAAATTCCAGTAGTAATGTAAGTGTGCAATAACAGTAGTAAACAACAGTGCAACAGGAGTAAAATCCAGTAGTAAATGTAAATGTGCAACAGTGCAACAGTAGTCCTTAGCAGCAGTTTTTTAAAGTGTCTAGAGTGATATGTCTTTTATGGAATACAGGTTATGCCAATATGGGGGGTGGGGGGTGGGAGATGGGTAAGGCGGGAGTTCGGGTGTGAGTTCGGGTGTGAGTTCAGCCTCCTGACAGCCTGGTGGATGAAGCTGTTTGAAAGCCTGGTGGAGTGGGCCCGGAGACTCCGGTACCTTCTCCCCGAGGGCAGGAGGCTGAACAGGCTATGTGCGGGGTGGCTCGGGTCACCCACAATGCTGGACGCTCTGCGGGTGGGCCGGGTGTTAAAAATGTCTAGGAGGGAGGGGAGAGAGACACCAGCGATCCTCCCAGCTGCATTCACTATGCGCTGCAGAGCTTTCCTGTTCTGTTCAGTGCAGCTCCCGTACCACACAGTGATGCAGCTGGTCAGGACGCTCTCAATGGTGCCTTGGTAGAAGGTGGTCATAATGGGTGGAGGGGCTCCAGCTCTCCTCAGTTTGCGGAGGAAATAGAGGCGCTTCTGAGCCCTCTTTGCCAGTGATACAGTATTCACTGTCCAGGAGAGGTCCTCACTGATGTGCACCCCCAGGAATTTGGTGCTGCTCACCCTCTCTACAGCAGCACCATTGATGGACAGTGGGGGGTGCTGGGTGGGGCCTCTCCGGAAGTCAATAACAATCTCCTTGGTCTTTTCAACATTAAGAAGGAGATTGTTATTGCTGCACCACTGGGTCAGAAGGCTCACCTCACTCCTGTAGTTTGTCTCATCGTTATTAGAGATGAGACCCACCACAGTCGTATCGTCCGCAAAATTCACTATGTGATTGGTGCTGAACGCTGGTGAGCAGTCGTGGGTCAGCAGAGTGAAGAGCATCGGACTGAGCACACAGCCCTGGGGGACTCCTGTGCTCAGTCTAATGCAGCTTGAGGTGTTTCTGCCGACCCGCACTGCCTGTGGCCTCTCACTGAGGAAGTCCAGCAGCCAATTACAGAGTGAGGTCTGAAGCCCCAGGTGGTCTAGTTTGATTATGAGCTGCTGTGGGATTATAGTGTTGAATGCTGAACTGAAATCTATGAACAGCATTCTCACATATGAGTCTTTATTGTCTAGGTGGGTGAGAGCCGGGTGAAGTGCAGAACAGATTGCATCCTCGGTAGAGCGGTTGGCCCGGTATGCAAACTGGTATGGGTCTAGGGTGGGGGGGAGGATGGATTTGATGTGTGCCATGACTAGCCGTTCAAAGCACTTCACTTCATGATGATGGGGGTCAGTGCAACAGGGCGATAGTCATTAAAAGTGGCCGGAGTGGGCTTCTTTGGCACGGGAACGATGGTAGTGGTTTTGAAGCAGGAGGGAACGACAGCCTGGCTCAGAGAAGCATTAAAGATGTCTGTGAAGACATCCTTGAGCTCCTCTGCACAGTCTTTCAACACACGACCAGGAATGTTGTCCGGGCCTGCAGCCTTGCGGGTGTTGATCCTGGAGAGTGTCCTCTTCACGCTGGCTGCAGACACACACAGGGGCTGGTCGTGGGGAGGTGGTGGAGTTTTTTGGGGCCGGGTGTCATTTCCTGCCTCAAACCGTGCAAAGAAGCTGTTGAGGTCATTGAGCAGGGTGATATTATTGTCACAGGTCTGTGGCAAGGGTTTGTAATCCGTGATGTTCTGGATGCCCTGCCACAGACTCCGTGTGTCCCTGCTATCTCTAAAGTGTCCGGTTATTTTCTGTGTGTATTTGTGTTTGGCTTTCCTGATTCCACGGGACAGGTTGGCTCTTGCTGCCCTCAGATGGGGGACATCCCCAGCTCTGAAGGCAGCGTTCCTGGCTCTCAACAGCCTGTGAACCTCCCCTGTCAGCCATGGCTTCTGGTTAGCCCTGGTGGTGATGGTTTTAGTGTGTGTGACATCACACCACTTTGTGATGTCATGTGATAATACAGAGAGAGAGAGAGAGAGACTTTATTAATCCTGACGGAAATTCAGGAAGTGCTCCATTGTGTTTTTAAACCCCATACACGCTCACTAGAATCATTTGGATGATTTCCAAAGCTCCCCACCTTTTCCCCTCTTCGTCTTTATTCTCATCTTTATAATTCACGTAAGAGAAAGTAAATGACTCAGTATTTTCTCACCGTTTTTGACCTCGTTTAGCGCATGGACATCGCACGTGTATCTGACGCTAACAGTAACGTGAATTTCTCCGGAATTATTGGTCCTGTCAACACAAAACAAAAAACTGTAGTGATCCTGAGACCCTCCGTCTGTTCAATAAGATGGAAGAAGACTGAATTCCATTTTTTTTTTTCATTTTATTCCGCTTTAAAGACTGAATTGAAAATCTATATCAATCAGTATGGGGGGAAAAAAATCTTGATTTGACTTGTTTTTTTTTCCACCCAGCCTTAATTTCAGCTCTAGAATTGCCCATTTCTACTGAACTAAAGGTAAAAAGGTAACTGTTCACTTGAAAACTACAGCTTCATGACATCACAAGGTGGAACAGAGCATTTTGAGCTTTGGAGATGTAGACAGGCTAATAATAAAGTGTTACTCAAACATGTGTGGATGAAACAAAACACAAAACCAGGTATGTTTAAGAAGGCAAAAGCATTATAACACGGCTTAAAACTCGCAAGAATCCATTTTGTGTAATACAGTGAACCCTCGCTGTATCGCGGTTCACTCTTCGCGGCCTCGCTGTTTCGCGGATTTTTTTTTCCAATTTTTTTCCAATTTTTTTTTTTTTTATAGTGTAACTTTTTTTTACAGTGTAACATTCTGTCCTGCGCCCTGATTAGCTAAGAGACTAGACCAGGACTAAACCAGGTCTAAAGCAGGTCTAAACCAGGACTAAACCAGGTCTAAACCAGGACTAAACCAGGTCTAGACCAGGGATGGTAGGGACAGAGTCTCAGATGTCCTTCACGAGAGCGCCTGGGTGACAGGAGGTGTGGCCTTTGTTTACTTGCACGAGCCATGGAAGAGACTGAGTGCGAGCCGGACAAATGGAAGAGCCAAGAATCAACATGGACGGGCCTGGCGCCTGGACGGGCCTGGCGCCTGGCCGCGCGGCGTCCGGGGGAGCCGCAGCGGGGGGAGGACACTCGCGCGCACAGAGGAGACAGTGGGTCTTTTCCCCTCACGAACCCGACCCCGTCCTAGAGAGCTGTGGAGTATTGGCGACGCATTGATAGCGGTCTGATTTTGGAGCCGGGGTGAAATGCAACCAACTCTTGTGAGCGCAGGTTGGTCTTATCTGGTCTTCTGGTGCTCAGAGGCGTCTGTTAGCGGTTTGGCACTGTTAGCATTGGCTTGAGTCTTGCCCAAAATGATATCCAGGTCGCTTTCCACTCGACTTTCGCACATGGCATGGATATGTGGTACCAAAACAAACACACGTGTCCGCGCGCACGTGTCCGCGCACACGTGTCCGCCCCCCCCCCCCCACTATTAATATATTTTAATGAAAATCTACAAAAGTTTGAGTGTTTAAACAAGAGAAAAATGTTAATACCAGTCTCAGAAAGGTGTATAATGTGTCTGGTGAAGCGTTTTCAGCCTTAAAACATGTAGAATAATTGTAAAATATAAAATTGTCCTACTTCGCGGATTTCACTTATTGCGGGCTATTTCTGGAACCTAACCCCCGCGATAAACGAGGGTTCACTGTATAGGACTTTTAATGTGACAAAAAGAACTCTTTGTGCTGTTTATTTCTTGTGTCAAATGTATAAGGTCCATGGTGTGACTCAGGGCTGTGGCGTAGCTGGATTCACACAGGGCAGACAGGAGACTTTACTTGAGGAGGTTGCAAATTAGAGCCACGTTCGCTCTTGGATGGATGGCAAGCAGGAAGAGAAGGAGACTTTGTCAAGGTCACAGAAACTTTTCAGATCGGAGTGATTTGGCCTGGATGTAAATGCTGTCGAAAGGTGCGTTTGGCCCACGTTAAATGGCTCTCCAGAAATGAATGTGAAATCAATTATTCATAATGGAAATGTGTCGAAACGCAGGGTCAATTTGACATTTTTGTCCATTTTGAACTCGATCCTGTAGCATACAAACAAATTAACTCAGGAAATTGGTACTAAAACTCGTCATAATCTTGTTGGTCAAACAATGCCCTGGTTTGGTTAACATTGATTAGACTTTGCATTTATTCAGTGGTCTTCAGATTGTGGATGCTGGGAGTTTCCTGAGCTATAATCATAGACTTTATATAGAGCTAAGCCTCTAGCTGCCACATTCCAGATAAGGAGTGAGCTTCTGGTTCCATCAACTCTGGCTCCAATTCACTTACTATTGAATAAACGTGGCCTCTCTCTCTATAACTGTTGCTGCTACGTTCGCCATTTGGTCTTAAAATATTCGATCCGGGTTTTTATTACTGAGGCTGCGTCCCATTTCTCTGTCATTTCTCTGTCTTACCCCTTCGTCTTACCCCTCCCACTTGGTTTAGCGTGTTCATGTGAGGGCAAGGGGTGTCCCGATTCTAATTTTGATCAAGGGCTCGGGCCACGACCTCGGGCTACATACCCCTTGAAACGAAGTAAGCTCTCGACCAGACTTGAAACGAAGGGGTACACCTACAAGCTCAGGCAGGTTTTGGGATCAGGATGGCAGCGTCACATCGACCAGCCAAGGAGTCTCATAAATGTATTTTCAGCAGTTATAATTATCGATTAACAGTTTAGCAGGTTTACAATTATGACGCTTATGTTCTACGTTACTTTTAGTGAAGTGTTATTGCGGTTTTAATTGTAGTGATGTCTGTTTAGCCGACGTTATCGTTTTCATTGAACTTTCATGACAGGCTAGTTTTTTTGTCGAGCTGAGGTACCCGATAATCCTTGACTTTTGTTTACGTCAATTGTCGTCGCCTCTGTAGACGTAGCCGCCAGGTAGAGGCGAGGGTTGATGACGCAAACGGTAATCGAGTGGCGTCCCATTTCTTAGGGGAACATTCGTACCCCGAGCCCTCTCAGCTCGGTATCGAGAGGCAAGACAAAGATGTAGATAAAGGGGTAGGGGAAGGGGCAAGACAGAGTAATGGGACGCAGCCTTACTCTCACTAGCGTTAGCAACAAGTTTGATTGACAGGGCTGTTAACCTCACACCCCCTGCCAAACCAACGGTGCGGGAGGGAAGGGGCGTTACCTTCAATAGCCTCGCTCAGGATTGGCTGTTTGGTTGCTATTGTACTCGCTGTTGGAATTCCAAACAAGCCTCTATAACCGCTAGCCTCGCTGAGCTTCACTTGACTGGAGCCGAACACTATGGGTGACGTCACACTCACTTAGTCTTCTTCTTTATACAGTCTATGGCTATAACGCTTGTATTTGATCGTTACACTTTTAAAAACGAGCTGACGAGGCAAGTCTTAAGAATTTTGCTACACAATTAAGTCTGTGATCATATCCTGTGCTGAGCCACATTCTTTTGCTTGCTCCACCAAAAGCTGGTGTTATAGAGCTCTTTTGTGTGATATCAGAGGAGGTGGACTCCTCATTAGTCAGTGCTGCTGGGTTTGCTTTGTTTTCTCTGTTTATTCATGCTGGTGTGGGTCTTGGCGATGGGGCAGTCCAGGTCAGCCAGAGCGGGCTGCACTGCGGCGTGTTTGATCTTAAACACTGACTTCTCTCGTTCTGACCGTTTGGCACACGGTCCTGGCACTCCCATATGAACAAAATAAGAGATAAATCGAAGCATGGGCGCTTGTGCTTGTGGGCTGAGTATTGGACAAGTCTTAAAACTAACCGTAAACTAACCGAGATCAAACAGAGCCTGGGAGATATTGCTAAATTACTGAACCATACATGGATGGCATATAAAAGACATGTTTTAGACGAGGAAACATAATAACATTGTAGAAAGCTAATTTAAAAAATCAGTTACCATGGAAACACAATGCACACATTAGCAAACACTGAAAATATTTAAAGGAATATTAACGTTTTTTACAATCTGAACCTTATTTCTGTAATAAAACAAGTTGTTTTACTCACCCATAGCACTTTGGTGTCATTTGGAGCAGTTTCGTAGATGTTGTAGTTTTGCGATATCCGTTAACGTGAGTGCTTGGGGCAGGCGATTGCAGTCACCAAATAACACAAACTTTAACACTTTTCAAATTACAGAAGCTCAATGTCTTAGTCTACACTTTCGTTTGAGTCAAAAGTGGCCTCTAATCCGAGATTTATCCCTGATTTCGCTCTCAGCTCTCGGGACCCAAACATGAAAGGCAAAGCTGTAAGACGTTTGGACCATCGTGTTTGCAGTACCCACTTCAGTCAGGACGGTTTTTTACCAGCAAAGGAAAAAAAAGAAGGCCAGCGGATTCTGCACACGATTCTGAGAAGTAATGTGAAACCGATGGCTGTTCTCTGTGGCTCCTAAAACTGTCTCCGCTTCATTCTTTCCATATCCATTCTGTCTCCTCATCCGTATACTCCTCTTCAGTCCTCAGTCCTCCATAAGTCCTCTTCAGCCTCAAAGTCCCAATCTTCTGCCATGTGTCACTTGCAACAGAAAAGTTGCGTCTTCTGATCTGCAAATCAGCTGTGACTGAGCACATGCGCACTGTCCTCCTCATCTACTCGAAACTATGGCTAAATCTTGGATTAGAGGCCACTTTTGACTCAAACGAAAGTGTAGACTAAGACATTGAGCTTCTGTAATTTGAAAAGTGATAAAGTTTGTGTTATTTGGTGACTGCAATCGCTTTCCCCAAGCACTCACGTTAACGGATATCGCTACACCACAACATCTACGAAACTGCTCCAAATGACACCAAAGTGTTCTGGGTGAGTAAAACAACTTGTTTTATTACAGAAATAAGGTTCAGATTGTAAAAAAACGTTTATATTCCTTTAAGTCTGAAAACTCAAGAAAGAGTACACAATGGATTTAAACAGCACATTTTCAGGAGCCCGTGATCAATACGAGCCTTCATGGATCTGTTTAGGTTCGATACTTGTGTAACACCACGAATCAGCTCAGCAGTTGTAGTTTCAACTAAATCAATTCTTTGTGGTCAGATTGTGTTAAAATAAAGATCAGTTTAAAGTCTAGTTTGAGTAACCAAGCCTCAGACAGAGCAGAGCCTACAGTTAGCACCACAGCCCCAGGGAATCTTGGTGACAGTAAGCGGCACAGAAAGAGATACTTTATTGATCCCGAGGGATGTACAGAAAGCTCTTCATTGTGTTTTTAAACTCCATACGCCTACACTAGAATCATTTGGATGATTTCAGCCCTGGAATTGCCAATCTCTGCTGAACTACACGCAGGTAAAAGGAGCTGTTAACTCGCGCATAAAATTACATTAGCGAGAGTTTTTCATTTACTCACTCACCATTTTTGTTGAAAATCAAACACCTGAAATGAGCTCTCATATTGCTCACAAGGACAAGTGTTTTTTTTTTTTTAATCCACTGATTTTTCATGAGTTGTCAGACTATTTTAAAACTTTTTGGACAGTGTTTGCTAATAATGTGTACATTGTGTCTCCACGGTAACTCCTAAACCATTAGAGATACACGTAGAACGGATGGACGGATTGACAAACTGATGCGTAAAGCTTAAGGAGACATTTGTCACAGTGAGGGACAGGAGGACGCTGGACAAACTGCTCTCCATGGACAGTCCTGCTCACCCACTGCACCAGACCATAGAGGGACAGAGGAGATAATACTCCCTACAACTGTATATAGCTGGGATTGGACATCTTATTTGATATTGTATTTTATATTTTATTACTACTTTTCTATTTAAATCTGATTTACAGTTATCATTATTTTTATTTTTATAATTATGTCTCATTTGACACTCTCTTGCTCTTTTTGTGCTATTTCCATCTATTTTTTGTTTCGCTCTGTTATATATTATATTTGATGAGTGAGCTCCTGTACCCAAAACAGTTTCCCTTGTGGATCAATAAGGTTTAAGTCCAAGTCTAAGTCTAAGAAGACTCACAGCGCGATGTCTCTGCAGAGTATCATTTGATGGTTTTGATTTTAAAATGTGATGACGTCGTACAAATAAAGAGGCACAAGATAGTTTTTCCTGTTCATAACGTTGTACTTTGCCATGAAATATCCAAAACGTTAAATGTACAAATGTTGAACCTGATCATTTCTATGAATATTTGTTTTAGCTGTGTTAAATATTATTCGCCTATAGAATGTTGTGATGTCGTCTGAAACCCAGCAATACACCTGACCCTGATATTTGTTTTGTTTTCTACACTAATCCTCCTCCTGATAAAAGTCCTTGGTGTCTGTTCTTGTTGCCCACAGCTTCAGCACTGCCTACCAGTGTATCTACTACTCCCCGGAGCACACGGCCAAAGCCCAGGAGGTCCTGAGCTCCATGAGTCTGCTCCAGCCGTTCATCACAGACCTGTCCGAGCAGCTGCTGCAGGCCGCACACCGACGCTCCTCCTCTGAGCTCCAGGGGGCGCTCAAGAACCTCTCAGACAAGGTACACGTCTGTCTCCTCTGGTAATGTGGAACAGGAAAAATCTCCCATTTCTAGACAGATAGACAGATAGATAGTATATTAGACAGATGGATGGATGGATCGATGAATAGATAGACAGACAGACAGACAGACAGACAGACAGATAGATAGATAGATAGATAGATAGATAGATAGATACTTTAGTTTGAGTGCCGTCAGTGAATGAGGTGATGGAACTCTTATTCCGGTTGTTAACGTACAGAAATGTGTTTATATGTGTTATACCAGGGTCAGACAGAATTCTAATGCGAACTATCGTGCATTATTTTTTAAAAATGCACAGGTAGTACTAGGGGTGGCACTGTATATGTATTCGTATTGAACCGTCACGGTACGGGGGTCACAGTTCGGTGCGCGCATTTTGACGGAGAATATACGGTACACAAGTTTAATATATTGAACTGACCACGGGACGTTCATGTTGCAAGGGTTTCCTTGAGGACTCTTTAACCATTGCCATTTGCGAGCCCTGAGGAGCACATAAAGTCATCAGTCATGAAAAGTCACGGACCCCCTCCCGCACTTAGCCCAGAGAGTTTGGACCGCAAACGAGCTACGAAATGCGAGATGCAGTTTTTTATTTGCCTGGAGACACGTGAGTGTGTTTCCAGGCTCGGATGTCCTTTATCTGACCCTCCTAACCTCTGAAACAGCAGTGGTTTAATTTTGTTTTCTGTGTGTTTATTTTTCAATGAAAAGCGTCTCATATCTTCCTTCTGCGCTCAAACGCGGAAGTGGAGCCAGCGCACAGCGCACTGCTAAAGAAGAAAGGGCGGAGAGTTTGCCCCCCCCCCACCTCTCTCTCTCCTTCTCATTTACATTAAAGCAACAATTCAAAGCTGCCTTTGAGGACAGCCTTTCTGGTTATATTTTTTTTTCCTGCATTGTACCGAAAATGTACCAAACCATGGGGTCTGAACCGAGGTACGTACCGTACCGTGAGTTTTGTGTACCGTGCCACCCCTAGGTAGTACGGGAAGTTTTTTATTTTATTTTTTATTCTAGCATTTTCAAAGTGACATACACAGAATACACACCACTGTGCGTCATGGTGATCTAGTCTCCACGCCAAACAGTGTAATGCACACTCCTGATTGCTTACTCCTTACTTATTGTCATATCGGATAATCCATAGACCTGACCAAGACCTGTTGATGTTATGTTATGGTGACGCAGAAAGAGCTGTTTACTTAACAATTGTCTGAAAAATAGATGTTGAAAGATGCTAACCTTGATGGCAAATGATTAAATGTGCATTATGCAGCTTTTTGGTTGGAGGTCCCTGACATGTCATTGCTCTACTCTACATTTATTCAATTGCAGGTGGTTTTGTAGCTAAAAATACGTAGAAAAACAGGGATTCTGACTCTTCACAAATAGAAAGGCTCTATACAATACTGTGAAACATTCCCGACAAAGCAATAACATCTCCACAGAGACAAGCATTTGACGAGAACTCCGCCAGAAAAGTTAGACAATACACCTTTAAACAAAATATGCATTCAAACTTTTCATCGGTTAGGCTTTCTTTTGCGGAGTCTTTTTTCTTTTACTCAGTTTAAATTGCACAGCATCTCATTCTGATGTTTTCTTCTCGCTGTTTACTCTCTCTGAGGACAACGATGGCGGTGCACCAGTTCTGGTAAAAATCCATTTGATACAACAACTCACTTTTTTTTCCCTCCTGCATAACTTTCCAAACTCAGTACCAGCCAAGCCTTCAGGACGTTCTCACAAACAAACTTAACCTCGGGAATACCCATAAAACCAACAGCAGTGAACAGCAGTGAAGGCTTTATGGAGTGGGGGTGTTTTTGATCAGTATAATTAATGAATTACATCTGGTGCTGTCAGCTTGCAATCTGCTGGGCCACAGTGGAATAGAGCCCAATCAGCCATCTTAATTGGTACATTCACTGTGTCTCTGCTCGCTCTCATCTTTGATTAGACAAGCTGCACCCTCGCCCAGGCCCCGGTCAGCAAAAACATCCCAAGACCCTGGTTCAAATCTCAAGTCTCCATGCATCTTAAATAGTACATTAGAGGTCCGTCAAATGCTTTTCTCCGTGGAGATCTTACTGCTTTGTATTGAATGTTTCACAGTATGGGATTAAACCTTTCTACAGCTCTGGAAAAAAATAAGAGACCACTGCATTTTTTTTTTTTTTTTTTTCTGAAATCAGCATCTCTACATGTATTACAGCCATTCCACTCCAGCGTCTGTTGAATTCCAACACAAACACACAGCTGAGCTACTTCAGTTCTTGCACCAGGAATGGAATAAAGTCACCCAAGAACAATGTGAAAGACTTGTGGAGAGCACGCCAAGACGCATGAAAACTGTGATTAAAAATAAGGGATAAAAAATTCAATTTCAACAACAAATTCAATTTGTCAACTGGACAAAGTTTGTTTGGACGAAAACGTTTCGCCGCTCATCCGAGAGGCTTCGTCAGTTCTGGTTCTAGTGCTGGTTAGACCCTGTTTATATCTAGCTGCAGGGAGGAGCTCCCTACACTGAAATAGCTTTGAAACTATCTCCACTAATCTGTCTCTTTGTTTTCCAAATTACTCTGGCGACTAGTTTAGCCTCCCTATTCAAGCCTAACGACCCTCTCCACCCCTCTGCCCTGGATTGTCTGTTTCTGACTTTGTCTGTTTTTGACTTGATTTAAGAATCGAATTATAAATGGGAGCCAAGTTATGTCTAACTCCCCCATTTCTGTTTAACGACGGATTCTCTTTTTTGACAAAAATTGCCTCTTTAACTCCAATTTTTGTCAAATAAAGAAGCAATTTTTGTATAAAGTTTGTATAAAGCTTTAAGCCCTGCAGTCTGAACGTAGTCTTATTATCCGCTCCTTTTACCTTTAGTTCAGTAGAGATCGGCAATTCCAGGACTGAAATCATCCAAATGATTCTAATGAAGGTGTGTGGAGTTTAAAAACACAGTAAAGCACTTCTTGTATTACCACATGACATCACAAGGTGGAACAGAGTGTTTTCTGTTTGAGAAGAACTCAACTAAACTAGAACTAAATATGCAGAGTTTGAGAGTTAATTAAACATGTGTGAATGAAACAAAACACAACTCCAGGCATGTTTGTGGTGAAGAAACAACATTATAACATAGATCAGAGAATAGTGTAATATGGGCCTTTAAGATTTTGAAAAGGAAGAGTGTCACGCAGTCAGTTCTTTTTACTGGTGGCTTGATTAATCTTTATCGTGAACAATCGTGAGCCACTTTTCCACTAACATCACCAACGCTACCGTCAAACTAAAACAATTAACAGAAATTATAAATGCATCTCCACTATAAAAGACACAAAACAAAAGACATGAAAAAATTGCAAAAAACATACCTCGCTTGCTGACCCATACTTTGGCGGTAGAATGACCTTTAAATACATGTTTATTCACTTTGTTTTCGCTTTAATTGGCTTGGTTTGCCGACACGCCGCACCACTGCTTCAACCAGGCGTGTGTCTCTAACAACGGTCCAGTGGAAACGAACAAAACAACAACAGTTCTTACTAGGGCTGTCAGTTTAACGAGTTAATTAGATGAATTAATTACACTGCAAATTAATGTGTTAAAAATGTACGCAATTAATTATGAGTGGCAATTCAATGTGCACATTTTAAATTTGGTGTGTGGTGAGCAAATCGCTGCCAGGGCCTTTGAACGGTAAGTTTATTTATAAAAAGAACGAAGACGGGATTGTCAACAAGAACGTGGTGATTTAGAGCTTTTGTCAAAAAGAATTTTCCGATCACCGAAGCTGCTCCAGCCTGACGGATCATTTGAACGATAAATACGTCCGGACAAGCTCCATTGTTATCGGTGATAGAGCGAGTGTGAGCGCACTTCAACAAACCACCAAACCAACAATCCAAAAAAACACCAGATCAACAAACCAACAAACCAAAAAAACACCAAACCACCAAACCAACAAACCAAAAAACACCAAACCAACAAACCAAAAAAACCAAAAAAACACCAAACCAACAAACCAACAAACCAAAAAAAACACCAGATCAACAAACCAACAAACCAAAAAAACCAACAAACCAACAAACCAACAAACCAAAAAAACACCAAACCAACAAACCAACAAACCAAAAAAACCAACAAACCAACAAACCAAAAAAACACCAAACCAACAAACCAACAAAACCAACAAACCAAAAAACACAACAAACCAACAAACCAAAAAAACACCAAACCAACAAACCAACAAACCAAAAAAACACCACACCAACAAACCAACAAACCAAAAAAACACCAAACCCCCAAACCAACAAACCAAAAAACACCAAACCAACAAACCAAAAAACACCAAACCAACAAACCAACAAACCAAAAAAAAACAACAAACCAACAAACCAAAAAAACACCAAACCAACAAACCAAAAAAACACCAAACCAACAAACCAACAAACCAACAAACCAAAAAAACCAACAAACCAACAAACCAAAAAACCACGCTCACAGAATCTGGGAAATGAATGAGCAAAGCGACCACAGAAAAACTGACAAACTAAATCGCAAAGTGGGTCTCTCTCTCTCTCTCTCTCTCTCACTCTCTCACTCTCTCACACTCTCACTCTCACTCTCACGAGATTAAAATCTGATTAATTAGATTAATTCATTACAAATCCTGTAATGAATTAGATTCTTTTTTTTAAATTGCCTGACAGCACTAGTTCTTACCTGTTCACTACCAAAATAAAAGCACTAAAATTTCTCTTATTACATATTATTCAAGAATTATTTCAATAAAAAGTAAGTCAAAATGATGGCAGTAAAAAGGAGCATCTTGGTTGCCAGACGTTGTACATGTTCTGGTATATTTATGACTTGAGTTGGCAGCCATGAAACATCGGATGTCCTCAGTGGCGTATTTGATAATGTGTAAATTGTGTTTTCATTACGAGCAGATGTTCACAGACAGTTACGCCTCATCACACCGGACGACACATCTGTGCATACGGTTAACGCAGCTGTCACAAGAACGTGTTAATTTTGATTCATTTCACGGGAAAGAAAAGAAAAGGACATTACCGGATTCGACTGATGCCGTTTTACACTCATTACACAACATGATGGAGGCTAATCAAACTGGAGGGAACAAAATATTAAAACATCTTGGGTCAATTGCTGGTATCAAACACGAACATGTCATTATAATGTTTCCTCATTAGAACAAACCTGGAGTTGTGTTTTGTTTCGTTCACACATGTTTAACACACAAGCCCTGCATATTTAGCTCTTCTCTCAAACAGTATCTGCTCCACTGTGTTTTTAAACTCCATACAGCTTCATACACCACGTCAGTAGAATCATTTGGATAATTTCATCCCTGGAACTGCCGATTTCTACTGAAAACTACCACTACAGAGACTAATAATAATAAACAATTACTCATTGTATTACACAACATGTGTGAATGAAAACACAGCGCAAAAGTGTGTGGAATTCGATTGGGTATGCACGCCAGACAGCTAGGTGGTGCTGTGATACATTATCACTATGTCCACGAATCTTCCTTAATTTATTTACTTAATTTAATGTACTTAACTTTTTCATTTAATTTCAATTTAATTTATTTTATTTAACTTAATGCACTTAATTTACTTTATAAATGTAAATATCCAGAACTGGTGACGTAAACACGTACGCAACGTCAGCAGATTTGACCAGAGTTTTGCGTCTTGGACAGTGTAGACGAAAACGCCACGGTGGAGCGTGTTCAAGTTTTCCACTTTGGAGGGCGGTTTCAGTTTTTTTGTTTTTAAGCCCCCAAAATGCCGTCACCCACCGTCTAAAGGAAAAGCACTTCCGATAAAATATTTGGTCATTTTTACCTGTAAGCGTTCTCGTGTAAACAGGCCCTGAGAGTCTAAATGCTGTGTGCCGCCATCATATAATTACTTTATTGTCCAGGAATCAGGAAGTGCACTGTTAGCATGCTAGCTGGTTGTTCTTAGCATTACTGTGACGGCAAATCTGAAAGTGAAAAGCACTTATATGTGAATAATTAGATGGGGAATAAGGAGGAATAAGTTTGGACCACCAACCACCACCTTTAAATTGTCTTCTAACACTAGCTCGCATTAGCCAACACCTAAACAAGACCATGAACGCTGACAGCTCCTGAAAAGATGGCAAAATTTTGGCATTTGTTTCATTTTCGATGGCATCTACAAGTGGAAAAAAGCGATCAATTCCCATCCATCCATTTGGGAACTTCCCAAATCATGGGTTGTGTGTTGGTTTGCAATTCGTCCACTAGAGGTCAGTGTTTCTCCGAGGCCTCAGACACGTCGAACCATTTGACACAATATTGTGACTGAGGCTGAGACTGAAACATTAAAAAAAAAAAAAAAAGTCTCTGGGTTTGCCAGAAGTGTGTGATGTCAAAATGGGGTCACAGGCCAAAAAAGGTTGGGAACCACTGCTGTATTTGCTAATGTGTGCATTGTGTTTCCATGGTAACCACTAAACACTGCGCCATAGAGATACACTGTAACTTTGACTGTTTTGTTACGTTTGCTATGGGAGTCTTTGCTCTTGAATCTAATCTATAGAGTGAAATACTGTATCATCATTTTAGACACATTTCTGCTGCAGCTGCCTGATAACCACAGCACATGGCTCCAAAAGCTTGTAAGCACAAGTATAATGTTGTCAAGGCAACGTGCGAAGCTCTCAGATGTCGCAGCGCGTCAGGTCTGCACAGAAGTGAGATTACTGCAAATGGAAAAAAAACACTTGATGTAAGCTTTGTATTTGAAATCCCATTACCGTCCCATTATCTGTGTTCAAATCAAATACTGCTTTTACTGATAACGATTGGAAAGTTCTTCTTAGTTACAAAAACACCGGGCCTCATTCATGAATCTTTTCTTATAAATCTTTTCCTAACTTTCACTTTAAGAAGATGCTGGGAGAACTCGGTCGCCAGATTCACAAAGCGTTCTTAAGCAGCCAAATTCCTTCCTAAGGGACATTTGCGCCGAATTCACCAACACCCAGCTATGAACACCTCCACGCTCATTTAGATTTCATTTACATTGAAAATTAAGATGTATTTGGTTAGAAACACCCTCTGAACTACCAAATATGGCCAATATCGGCTTGGTATTATGACCTGTGAAAGTGCGAGGGAGAGTGAACGAGGTCACAGACGGCTACAGACGATATACGGCTGTTTTACAGTTTCAGTGGCGATTTCAAATGTCCAAACGCACATGAACAAACTCAAGGAGGGAATATAGTATATATACTTTTTGTCATATTTATCGCACTTTCTGCAATCGCGGACCTGCGGTAAAGAGCGAGGGAGGAGGGCTGGGGGTGTTGAGTCCAGTGCGGTGACCAGGCTCCGGGCTGTGACAGTGGCCCATATGGAGAGCACTGGGACTGGGACAGACTGAGGCTCACTGCAGCCTGGATAAAGTCTTTTGGACCCAACAGACCACATGCTCTATAAAACGCCTCATAAATGTTATTGGACATAGTAATATGTTTATAGGAAATAATTTAAGAAAATATACAACTTGCAATCAAAACATGGAAGAATTGGAATTTCTTGTTACATTATCAGAGTAATAATGTTCTAAAACAGCAGAATTTTTGTTCTTACGAGTGCTCCTGACTGTTCGTAGGATTTGTTCTTCCAGAGGAACATTTTCAGTTAAGAAAAAGTTTTGAGAATGCCACAAATGTTCGTAGCCTGGAGGAGCTCATTCTTCAACAGGCTCCTACAGCTCCGCTCAAACAGTGAGAGATACAGGACGACATTCATACTATAATACTCCATACAACTGTATACAGCTGTACTACAACTGTACTACAACTGTATACAGCTGGTACTGAAGATCATATTTGATATTGTATTTTATATTTGACTACTACTTTTCTATTTAAATCTGATTGTACATATATATTCATTATCATTATCTTATGTATATAATTGTGTCATCTGACACAGGTCTATTGATCTTTTGTTGCTATTCCATCTATTTTTGTTTTGTTCTTTACCTCTGTTATATATCATATATTATATTTGATGAGTGAGCTACCGTACCCAAAACAATTTCCCTTGTGGATCAATAAAGTTTGTCTAAGTGTAAATAAGAAGTATACGTTTGTTCATAAGAACATTTTATGAATGAGGCCCATTGTCCCTAATGGCCAAGTTGTTTATGTTATAACTTCAGTCAAATAGGGGAAGGAGCCGCTCACTTGGGTTGGGTTGGGTTGCCAGTTTCAATCCTGAAACCAGTTGGTTTAAATCTGCTGTGATTGTGGAACCTTTTGAACTTTTAAGAGCCCAGGTTACAAGCAGTTCCTTTAAAGGGCCCAAATTACGCTATTTTCTGATATATGTTATAATGTTTTTTCTCGTCAAAACACACCTGGAGTTGTGTTTTGTTTCATTCACAAATGTTTAACACACACACCGTGCATATTGTCTTGAACAGAAAACACTCTGTTCCATCTTGATGATTTCAGCCCTGGAATTTCCAATATCTACTGAACAAAAGGTAAAAAACTACCGCTTCATGACATCACAACGAACAGAACATTTTGAGCTTTGGAGATGCCGACAGACTAAGGCTACATCCACACGGCAACTCAACGCAGGATTTTCTTCTTACCGGGTAAAAAAATATCACGTCCACACTGGGAATGGATGAGTAAAATATCACGTACACATGGGAAAGGAACGCTTGCTGAAAACGACGCATACACATGGCACGCCTCTATGTGCGCTGCAAGCCCGTCCCACCAGATATTCCAGAACAATAGAAGAATGCATGCACATGTTGTGCTGTAAGCGTCTCTGCTGCTCGCCTAGTTATTATAACTGCAGTACATTTTCTTTCAATAACGCAAGTAAACTTAGCAGTGACTGCAGCACTGCTACTACTGCTACTCTGGTGTCCACCATGGTCGCTGTCTTGTTACGAATGAATGTTGCGCGCGAGGCTGCTATTTGTTCTGGCCATGTGGTTGTGACGTACTGGCCATGTGGTTGTGACGTACTGGCCATGTGGTTGTGACGTAGGGGTAAACAAATCCGTTCTACTCGTCCAGACGACTCCGCAACTGTAACAGAGTTTTCCACTCTGGAACCCGTTCCCAAAAAATATCATTTTGGGGTACCCAGAACGCTGGTGCCATGTGGACGCGAGACCGAAACAATAAAAAACTTTATCAGATTCACTCCACAATGTTGCCGCGTAGACAGGGCCTAATAATAAAGGATTAGTGAAACAGGTATGAATGAAACAAAACACAACTCAATGCATTTCTAATGAACTAACATTATAACAGCACTAAAAATTCACAAGAGTCCATTTTGCTCACTATAGGACCTTTAAACTTTTGTCTTTCCAAGGCTCCTTTGACATTTCTGGTTGTAGATTTTTCTGGTACTCTGACATCTGCATAAACTCTGAGTAGTAGGCGTGGAAAACTTCACCGGGTTATCCACAACGTTCCCCTGATTTGACTTTTGGTCCATCAAGAGTTCAGTTCTGCTGTTGATTGGACGCAGAGGGAGCAGATGTGTTTGCATGTCTCTTTGCGTAATGACGATTATAATAATAATTTGCGCCTTGATGATAATAACAGTGAAAAGGGAAATTGCAGCGCAGCTCTCCTCCCCTTTGGCAGTGTCCAGGACAATGGTGGATTTTATTTTTAGCTCTCTCTGTAACGTTAACCAAGGGACTTCTCTGGTTTGTGATTGTCTGTGCATGATTATATTAAATTATATGTTATACAAAGGTCGTACTCTTACATCCTTCTTCTTGGTATTTGTTTTTTTTGTTTTGTTTTTCAAAAGCAAAACTAATGATTATAATTACGCAGTTGCATTCACTCTTTAAACTTTTGTTTTCATGTTTTTAAGTAAGCATTGCGTAACTTTTCTGGTTGAGGGTCCGTCACTTGTTTGTTTCTATGGAGATGTCATTGCTCTGCCTGGAATGTTCCACAGTATGACATTAAACAGCTCTACCTTACATTTATTCAATTACAGGTGGTTTTATAGCTCAAAAAAACAAAACAAAACTAGGTATGTTGACTGTGAGCGGGGTCGCCTCTCCACAGATCTGACCTGTAGCTGTAGGTCAGAGGGCCAGCTCCAGCTCGTGGTCCCTAAGACTAGACTTAAAACTCGGGGGACCCAGGGCTTTCTCTGTGGTTGGCCCTAAGTTATGGAACGCTTTTGCCCCTCATGTCAAAACTGCCCCCACACTGGAGAGTTTTAGTAAGTCTCGTCCAAAGGCCCACTTTTATTCTCTGGCTTTTAATACTGCGTGAGTTGTGTGGTTATTTTATTATTATCACTTTATTTATTGCTATTTTAGTAATGTTTTTATTAAGTTTTATTGATTTTATGCGCAGCACTTTGGAAACTGTTTCTGTTTATAAAATGTGCTATAGAAATAAAGTTGGATTGGATTGGTAGCTTCTGGTTTGGTCTACATCAGGGGTGTCCAAACTTTTTTCATCAAGGGCCACATATCTAAACACAGACGAAGCAGAAGGCCGACCGAGGGCCACAGACTGGTGATCAGTACAGTCAATAATTGAAATATCTGTATGTTTAACACGTTAGAATGAGCTATCAGTCTTTTATTCATGTTAAGATCCACAAAACCACACAATAAATATTAAATATTGTCTTATCAAGGTAGATTTTCAAAAAACTTGCAGTCAAAAGTTCTGCTCAAGGTAATTTGGGCCAATTCACCTGGAAGCCTGAGGGCCAAGAAAAAATTGTCTGTGGGCCACATTTGGCTCACGGGCCAGGCTTTGGACATGCCTGGTCTACATGAAGATAGAAATGTTTAATGCCACACTGTGAAACATTCTAGACAAAGAAATAACATCTCCTTTTAGAAAAGCATTGATGGAACCTCCACTAGAAAAGTTACACAAAAAGTTACACAATACATAACATACACGTGGATCAATCAATCAATCAATCAAACATTATTTATAAAGCGCTTTTCATACAAAAAATGTAACACAAATAGGATCGAGGCATTTAATAAACCTTCTTTAAATTAGCTGTTTTACTTACCCAAGTCCAGCTTAAAGGCAAATTAACGTTTTTTTACAATCTGAGCCTTCTTTCGGCAATAAAACAAGTAGTTTTACTCACCCATAGCATTTTTCCGTCAATTGGAGCAGTATCGCAGAACTTATGTTGAGCCGTTCTGTTCTAGTAATGATCCCGTATCCGTTAACATGGGGCTCGTATCATATGCTCGGGGCATTACTTTGCGGTGTCCAAATAACACAAACTTTAGCACTTTTCAAATCATAGAAGCCCGATGTCTTAATGTAAGATTTCGTTTGAAGCAAAAGTGGCCTGTAATCCGAGATTTATCCATAGTTTTCAGCTTTGCGTTTCATGTTTGGGTCCCGGGAGCAGTCCGCGCATGCGCACTGGCGTCCTCATCTACTCGAAACTATGGCTAAATCTCGGATTACAGGCCACTTTTGCTTCAAACGAAGTCTTACATTAAGACATCGGGCTTCTATGATTTGAAAAGTGCTAAAGTTTGTGTTATTTGGACACCGCAAAGTAATGCCCCGAGCATATGATACGAGCCCCATGTTAACGGATACGGGATCATTAGTAGAACAGAACGGCTCAACATAAGTTCTGCGATACTGCTCCAATTGACAGAAAAATGCTATGGGTGAGTAAAACTACTTGTTTTATTGCCGAAAGAAGGCTCAGATTGTAAAAAAAACATTAATTTGCCTTTAAGTTAGCTTTTTCTAATGTTTATTAACAGTATAAATACTTCATTTGTATGTACTTTGAATTCTCAGGTAATTCTAGTCCCATTTGAATTCTCATATGTGTGATTTGAGCTGTTTTTTATCCAAGCATTGAAGCTAATGGGGATTCAAAAAGTCTTTACACTGCCTGTATTATAGTATTAGGACGATTGTGTATTTCTGAACTTTCAGAATGGATAACAAGACGTATTGGTAATGACAACAAATCAATTTATTGATATATTAAAGCAAATTTCATCATGTGTAAAGGCATATTATTGCACAAATGTAACAATATCAAGTTAATCACAGCTTTACAAATTCGAGGCATTCTGTCCAACAATTTTTTCAAGATATCCATCCTCTAGAGTTTTCCACTCACCCTGAAGACATTTCCACAGGTGTTTAACGTTAGTCGGACTCCTGGAGCGCACTTTAATATCCAAATAATCCCACACTTTTTCGACGGGTGACAGGTCAGGAGACTGGGGCGGCCGTGTCATAACCTGCAGTTGATGACGCTGTTCACACGTCTCCAAATGACCCTTACACAGTTTGGACGAGCGCTTTGGGTCATTATCTTGTTGGAACCAGAATTGTCGTCCAGAGTTCAGAAATACACAATCGTCAGTGTATATACGGCCCATTTTAGGTCCAGATTTGAACTAAATGAATCACTTTTATTCACCTTGGGCCGTTCTCCAGTACAGTTTTAGATTTTACAATTTAAAAGTAATACAAGAATGACAACTTCACACTTCAATTTCTTAAAACAGGTGCGTTGGAGGAGGAGAGAGAGAGAGCAGCCCCAGAACATATGAGAAGAAAATAATCCCGCACTCCATCTTACTTGCAAAATGTAAGATTTATTAGGACGTACAACGTTTCGGCACTAGGCCTTCATCAGGCAAAATAGCTATTTTCTTTTTAGGATTATTTTCTTCACAATTTAAAAGTAAAAAACATAAAACCGACTGCGGTAAAAGGCATGACGTGGATGTATAACTAGTTGTCATGGCGACCAAGGTGCTTTTGGTGCAAAGTTTAGACGTTTTGAATCATAGATGTATAAAAGAAGTGGACTAAGCGAGTATGACGTCACCCATAGCGTTCAGGAGCGAATTGGGAGCCAGGTTCCATATTTGGAAATCTCACCACGAGTACCATAGCAACCACAAGAGCCAATCATGATTTAGGTTGTTCAATGTGCCCGCCCTTCGCACTAGAGAGCGACAAATACTCAGCTCTGCACGAATTGCAGTAGTTTGACGCTTTTGTTTATTTCATCTGAACACGGATGTGATATTTAGATTGGGTTATTAAACTACTACAGGTTATTTAACTAATAAATCAATTACCATCAGTTTATTTTATTTGTTTCACTTACAAAAACCTGGCTATTGGGGGTCTTGAAGGTTTATTGGCACAATTAAATGCCGAACAAGCAATGACGAACTGTAAATGAACCTATAATGGTATAGTTTAAGTTTAGTTTAATTAAAAAGTACAACCAAAAAAAAAAGTTATCTAGCAAGTTATTAGATGCACTCCTTGACGAACAATCAGCCAACACTGTTAAAGCCACAAACAAAACGTCAAGGTTCCACTGATTTCCACTGAGTTTATTAAACGCCTCGATCCACTTGTTAAAAGGAAAAGTCATGCTGTCATTTGATAAATGTAAATGTCATTCAAGCCTGTCACAACGGGGTGAAGGGGCAGGAAAGCGGAAAAGGGTCTCACTTAGCAACGAAACGCACTAGACGTCAATCAAACCTGCTATTAACGCTGGTGGGAGTGACCTCGGGGAATGAAGGAAATGATCGGTCCGTTATTTATGTTCATATCTTGATTTAGGGACAAAATAGTGAAATGAAAAATTCAGAATCATCTAGAGCGGGTTAATACGAACATTTTTAGACAAAAATGACAAGGCTGACAGTTACAGAGAGAGGGACGACAAGATCCCAGTGTAAGTCAATGGGAGCCAGAGTAAGAAGGAGCCGGAAGGGTCGCCTGGCGCACTTCCTGTTTGGAACGCTGCGGCTAGGGTCCATTCGTACAGTATATAGGGTGACATCAGGTAATTTGAGCCATCAGCTAAAATGAGACATTTAAGGTTTGAGCAGCCTAGCTCTTTAAATGTTAGCAGCCAATGGCTGCAAACTATATCAAATGCATGCTACAACTGTACTTCGATAGAAAACAATACATTTGATTGGTGTATGGTTGGTATGGTGGGCCACACTTACATACTGCTGAGGAGAACTGTGAGGTTAGTGGCCTGGCAGACAATTCTTTCTTTAACCTTATAAGGTTGATAAATCATTTAAAAAATCGACCTTCAGCTATAAAAAAATAGGCTAAATGCATGTTGTGTCAGCCTTTATCAGATATGATGATGAATTTTTGCTTAGCTAAACAATTTTTCATGAAATTAGTATTTTTGGTGGTGGCTCAATCTACCTTAATGTACTTAGGTAAATTGAGCCATGCACTTCAGCTAAAATGAGCCACCTTCAGAGTTAGCTTTAGCTAATATTTTGATGGTATAGGCTATTAGCATAGCATTTTGATGATATGTAGACCTGCTTATCCACATCTTCTGTTCTATTTATCCCTCCTGGATATACTTACAGTGGTTAAGGATTAGAAGATTGACTTTTATTGATCTCACACAGGAGAAGTTGTTCTATGTTAAATCCCCATGGGGAGAACATGCAAACTACACACAGAAAGCCTCAGGCGACCCAAACCTTCTTGCTGTGAAGCATGAGTGCTAGACACTCAGCCACTGTGCTGCCAGAGGGGGAAAAAAAAACAAACAAAAAAAAAAACGGACAAACAAACAGACGAACAAGCAAACAGACAAGCAAACAAACAAACAAACAGAGGACAAACAAGCAAACAGACGAATAAGC
Source organism: Paratrypauchen microcephalus (assembly GCA_036785185.1). Taxonomy (NCBI): domain Eukaryota; kingdom Metazoa; phylum Chordata; class Actinopteri; order Gobiiformes; family Gobiidae; genus Paratrypauchen; species Paratrypauchen microcephalus. The sequence continues at coordinate 6,094,660 of JAVJIX010000052.1, read as the reverse complement.
AGACGAACAAACAAACAAACAAACAAACAAATAGGTGGACAAACAAACAAAAGAACAAACGAAAGACAAGCAAACAGATGACCGAAGTCAATCAAAGGCCAAGCTAAACAGGTGAGTCTTGAGCCCACTCTTAAAAACATGAACGTTCTCTGCAGCCCTGAGGTCCTCCGGCAGTTCCATAAACGAGGGCCATAGTACTGAAAAGACGCCTCTCCGTGAGTGTGTGTCCAATAAAGTACTAAAGTGCACTCTCTCACACACACACACACGCACACACACACACACACACACATGTTATGTGATGTTTTATTTTGTGTGTTAGAATTACTAATATGTTTTTATGATAAATAAATGAATGTTTTGCTTTGCATTTTTGGTGGCTCATTTAAGCTGGTAAGTGGCTCAATTTAGCTGACCGGGTGGCTCATTGTACCTGAACACTGATTGTTAAAAAAAAATGTGGGACAGCTGATGTTTTATAAGCTGTAAAACCTAAATGATTAAATTTTTTTCAATAATTCAACCCTAAAATATTAAAGATTGTATTTATTAACTAAAATAAATACAAACCAGTGTCATAGATAGTTTTTTACGAGTTTCCTAAGACATTAACCAAAATGTGGCTCAAATTACCTGATGTCACCCTACGGTCTATGGTTTGAATAGAGGGGCTTTATCAGTGCGAATGGATTAATAGAGAGACTGCGGCTCTAGAGTGTTTTTTAAATTTATTTATTCTTTTATTTAATAGGGACAGTGCATATTAATGAACATCTACAACAATGCAGTGTACATACTCCAGATTATAGCAAAAATGCTCATTTCCATCTGTCGTCCCTGGGCAGGTGACGCCACAGCAAAAACAATAAAAACAACGACAAGTGACAATAGCAGCAGTTAAACATTAAAAGTGTCCACAAGTCTGGTTTTCCTTTAGCCGCTGTTTCAAGTGTGATCTGAAAGTGTCCAGTGTTGGAGTGGCTCTTATTGATGATGGGAGAGAGTTCCAGAACTTAGTGCCTCTGACTGAGAGACACTTTGTCCAAACGTAGTGCGTCTGTGTGGGACCTCACACTCTTTGTTTTAATATAATCCTGTATGGCGTCCCCTTCAACAGTGTTGTCCATTAAAGATCCCATGACATGGTACTTCTTGATGCTTTTATATGGCACCTTAATGGTTCCCAAATACTGTAAATGAATCCTTCTTCAAAATCAAGACTCAGTGCATGAGAAAGCCTCATGAAGACAGTTAGAGTCATAAATGTGTCTCTGAAACACTTTATTCTGGGTGTTGTTGCTTGAATGCAAATGAGGAGGACAGAGGTGGAAAAGCGGAAGAAAATGAATGAATGAATGACCAGATTGTGTTAAAATAAAGGTTAGATTAAGTCTTTAACTGGATTTGACATTTATTATTAAGATGGTGTGTTTGAATGTAAGAAAAACAAAAAAAGGAAAAAAATGTGATCTGTAAGTCTTATATGGATATATACTGTGATTCCTCAATAAAAAAAATGTACAGTTTGCTTTAAAAAAAAACATCTAATTTGAGTAAAAGAGCTTCTGACAGAGCAGTGCTTTCAGTTAGCTGTACACAGGGAATGTTGATGGCATCAGCTGCATCAGAATCAATAGGCAGAATGTTTAATTTTAATAGTAGTAGTTCATAAATCGTAGTTTTTTTTGTTTTGTTTTACAGCTTTTACAGTTTCAGACATTGAAACTGAAGCCTAATTATACATTTCTACCTGAAAACTTTCAAAAACTTTTTACTGAAAGGGAAGGGGACTGTAATTTGAGAGGCAAAACAAACTTTTAAAACAGCGTACACTGGTGTATGAATGTGTGCGTGAATGGGTGAGTGGTTCTTTGTTGTAAAACGCTTTGGAGTGCCTTGAACGTGGAAAAGCGCCGTATAAAAATGTGACCATGACAAAGGTGGCAGCTAAAGAACGAGGTTTAACACTACAGCACAGGTGCATCATGCTAAAAACACTTAAAATAGAAGCAGCATTGGCAACATGATGAATTAAAAAGCTGGCGAAGGAGAAATTCAATTTGTCAAGTGGACACAAGCTTATTTTTTATTTTTTTGTCCCAGTTTGTCCATGGATTCTGCCTGGACGACAGGGATTTTCTTTTTGTTCAAAGTGGTTTTATTGAAAATCAAGTCAGACAAAAAATATATATATAAAAATATACACAGTCATATTTTTGTTGTTCCTCCCCCCTCCCCCACCCTGTTGCACCAAAAAAAAAAGTGACTAAGTGAGGGATCTACATTTTTAATCTGAGTATCCTATTTTCTCTAATATTAAATGATGGAAAAGATCACTAAACCATAACTTAAAAGAGGGAGGATATTTTTCTTTCCACTTAAGCAGTATGAGTCTGCGGGCAATGAGCGTGGTAAAGGCAATCACATCTTTATATTTTTTAGCATTCAACTGTGGTATAATGCCGAATATTGCTGTTATGGCAACCGGTTCAATATTAATCTTCAATGCGTCAGAGAGAAATTTAAATATATTATATACACTATACTTTGTTAGCTTTGAACAGGACCAAAACATATGAGTTAATGCTCCAGGTTCAAGTTCACAGCGGTCACAATTAGGCTCAAAATTTGATTTACTTTAAATTTCACTGTCACTTTCAATTTTCAAGTTCCCTCTCCCATTTTCCTTTAGTTCGAGCCAGTGAGTATTTCTTGTGGGAATTACCAAGAGCATAAATTTTACCAATAGTTCCTTTGGAATGAATACAGTAATCCCTCGTTTATCGCGGGGGTTAGGTTCCAGAAATAACCCGCAATAAGAGAAATCCGCAAAGTAGGACAACTTTATATTTCACAATTATTCCACATGTTTTAAGGCTGTAAATGCCTCACCACACACATTATACACTTTTCTCAGACTGGAATTAACATTTTCTCACATTTATCTCTTGTTTAATTCAACAAAATGTATTAATAGTGACGTGTTGGGGGAGACACGGCTCCGGGAGCCCCGCGAGGAGCACTGCCACGTCCCGGGACGAGACACGCACCAACCTCTTGGAGAAGTGCGCGACACCCCTCATCGTGGACAAATCCGTGACAGAGCAGCACGACCGGCGCGAGGCCGCTCGTACACCGGGGCTGCGAGCACGAGATCGAACCGCGGCGCCCGGACCACGTCCTCTCAACCCGAGCCACAAACCGAACACGCACAAACGAACGCAAAAGCCGCACGAAACCAGCAAAGAGCCACACGGGTTGCCTGGAAGAATCCATGACTCATCGCTGTACCAGCGAGTGAGTCTGGTAACGCTTGGTCCAAAATGCGCTGCAGTTGCGCGTAGACAGACAGCTAAGTGAACCAATCAGAGATTGCGCCATCTTGATTCAAAACTGAGGAGGAACTTCCGCTGCCTAAGAGTGACTTTGCGGGCAAAGGCGGGTGCACTGACGTCACCATCTTTGAACGAATCAGAATCGCGGAGTCCGTTGTTAACCGGGGGAGCGAGGGTGTCCAAATGGTATCTCGCTGTATAGAAAATACAGAGAGATGTCATTTGGCTGGCCAGGTAACCACACGGGGTGATTTAATCTGGTTTAGACCTGGTCCAGTCCTGGTTTAGTCCAGGACCAGTACAGGTTTAGACCTGGTTTACGTCTGGTTTAGATCACGTTTAGTCCTGGTCTAGTCTCTTAGCCAATCAGGACGCAGAGCACAATGTTACACTATAAAAAAATGTTACACTATAAAAACAAAGTTACACTATTAAAAAATAAAAATAAAAAATCTGCGAAACAGCGAGGCCGTGAACAGTGAACCGCGATAGAGCAAGGGATCGCTGTATTCAGATCCAGAACAGTTTCACGAAGTGAGTCTGGTGGTCGTGAGGGGAAGCTGTTCAGTGATGCTGATACAAAGCTGCGGAGCTGAAGATATCTGAAGAAGTGAGTTATTCATTTTGAAGATTGTTTTCGCTTGTTGGAAAGAGGCAAATGTTCCTTCAACAAGAGTCCTCAGTCCATGCACAGCCCAAACTGCAAAAGAATCTTCCGCAGTGGAAGGCGCAAACATATTATTTTTTACAATAGGAGCATACATTGACAAATCATTTAGACCGAAAATGTGACTGAGGGATTTTACACACAATTAAAAAGTTCTTCTCTTGTTTCATTGTGTTTATCAGTCTGTTATTTCCAGCAGAAAGTCCATAAGAATGAGTAGATTACTAACATTCCGTATCCCCTGTAAATACACACAAAAATACTGACATTTTGTGGTAATTTCAATTTTACAGATGTCCTTAGGCTTAACTTTTTTGGCAGTGTTCTCTAATGTGTGTGTTGTGTCACCACGGTAACAGCTGAACATTCCGCCGTAAACATCCATACAGACCCCCCCCTTCCTCCTGCAGCGTGACCCCACCGCAAAATATCAATTAGCGCACGGCGGTTACACATTGGCGTTCTCGTTCGCCGTGTTAGTAGAGCTTGTTACGTGACTGATTAGGCCCGAACTTCTGAGTCCTGTTGCCATGACGACTCCAGCCGGTCTTGTGGCGCGAGTGTTTACACTTGAGCGGCTAATCTTTATTGTTTAAACAAAGAAAATGAACGAGCAATAGCTTCAAGTGTGTTATTAACAAACTGGACTCAGTGGCAGGAGGGGGAACATGATTAAAAAGCAAGTCAACAAATGCCCTTTTTTTGAGACACAGCAACCGGATGATGTTTTTAATCCAGTTTGTTTTGTTGTTGTTTTGTATTAGCCTAAATTATGCACAGTAGATTAACCTCCTGATAAATTGTTTGCTAATGATAAAGATATAAAAATGTATTCTAAAATATAAAATCAGGGGTGAGGTTCAGGGGGTATATACTGCAAAAACCAACATGATTGCTTAAGTGCAGAAGGTCATGTTTTTAATCTAATGCTACTGTTTTTTTGTTTGTTTGTTTGTTTTGTTTTGTTTTTTATAATTAACCTAAATAGGTCTGGTAAGTAGCTTGCTAATGATAAAATGTAAATTGTATTATAAATGTGAAATACGAGTGGGTTTAAGTGTCGTGTGTTTCATTGGCTTTTGACATCTGCTGAAAAGGCGATATAAGAAAAACGAAATGAGCAAAGCATATTTTCATTGTTCAAGGATTATTTACAGCCATGAATCGAGTGTGTCGTGAATTGTGTAGAGTGTAGTAACTAGCATCACTTAAAATATTGAAATAACAGATATTTTGGACATTTACAGCGAGACGTTTAAGTTTGTAGCCGTGGTATAAGCTCATTAAACAACTTGGAGCTGTGCGTTGTGCAGTTTTAACGCATTGCTCCTCATTGTTTAATGCTTTTAGCAACAGGTAAACGCATCCACAACTGCTCTGAGTAGAATGTAGGGACTAGCTTCATTTAACACACTGAAATAACTCATATTTGAGATATTTAAAGACAGAGAACAGGCTTTTCAGATTAACAGGTGACACATTTCAGTTTGTAGCCGGTATAAGCTCATTAAACAACTTGGAGCTGTACATGGTGGTGTTCTATGACTCCGTGGCATGTGTTAAAACTGCATAAAGCACAGCTCCTCGATGTTTAATCCGTACATACTGAATTAAAGAGATAGTGTGGGTTTTGTTTTGTTTTTTTATCTTTATGGCTTCTCCTTCAACATTGTTGTGAGATTAACACTGACTTACCCATGACAGCGTGATCTGGTGCCGGTTCTCTTCCGGTAACGTAGCTTGTGAACGTAGTTCCGGTAAGTTAGCCAGGACAGTTAATAAAGCTTGTTTTTCTTCTATAAACAACATTTGTCCAAAAAGTGATACATTTGCGCACGGCCGGCGCCACGAGGGGGCGTTTGGTGGCGACGCCCCCTCACGTCATCAGTCCCGGCCCCTCAGATGTGACAGTTGTGCTGTGTTGCGCATTGCCCAATTCAGTGTTGCCAACTTAGCGACTTTGTCGCTATTTTTAGCTACTTTCTGGACCCCCCTAGCGAGAAAATTAGACAAAAGCGACTAGCGACAAATCTAGCGACTTTTTTGGTGATCAGAGGCTCCAAGATCGCAGGAGGGAGAAAAAATAATTGCGCCGTTTTCTCTCTTTCCCCGTTCAGAGAAAGAGACAGAGAGACACAGGCAGAGAGGGGCGGGGGCGGAGTTGAGAACAGCGTGGACTGTCGCTTCACTCACAGGCAGACAAACACACTCACCAGTCTGTCCTCTGCTCCCTCCCATCTTGTCAGATCGCCTCGGAGTCTGGTCATTCCTCTGCCATAGGCTCTGATTCTCAATAAGTGTATGCCTATGCGCTCTGATTTGTTTTCTTTTTCTTTTTGGCGACACAAAGTCACAAGTAGCACTGCTTAAAAAGCTAGTTGTACAGCACAGAAAGGTTTTTTTTAAAAGCTAGTTCTTTAGCACCAAAAAAATAAAAAATAAATAAATAAAAAGCTATAGTTTGCCCACTATAGCACAAAAAAATAAAAAAGCTCTCACGTTTGGATTGGACCGCTCGCTCGTCTAGCTACTTTTAGCTACTTCTGGGCGGACCAATAGCTACTTCCGATGCTGGGGAGTTGGCAACACTGGCCCAATTGCGCTGTGTTTGCGCTTGTGGTGGAGGGCTCTGTGGCGTTAATGTACTGTCTCTTGGCGTTGCTCAGATCAGTTGTTGGCTTGGTTTTGTGGTATGCAGGAGATCACTTGACCGAGGGTCTACGTTCAAATAATAATAATAAACAAAACTCTCATCACTTTTTACTCTTACTCAGTCAGTCTCTTACAAAGGTGTAGTCTAAATACACGAGCTCTCGAGGAGCGCGCCTGACCCATTACGCACTCGAGGAGTGGGATGTGTGTGTGTGTGCGTGCGTGTGTGTGTGCAACGCGACGCGACCCACCCCCTGTGATAAACTCATCGCCCCCTTAATATTTTATGTCTGGGGCTGGGCCTGCATTTGCGTCACAAACAGTTGTCCGCAAAAAATTCAGCAGCGTAATTCACATTTGCATATTTTCTCTAGATTTGTATCACTGCGCCCAGGTTAGCTCTATTAGCCTGTTCACTTGTAAACATCCACTTACGGCGGATGTCGTCGTACTACATCCGCCGTAAACATCGGCCGTAAACATCCGCCGTAAACATCCGCCGTAAACATCCGCTTAAAGTGAATTTTCTGTGTGAATATTTACAGGTTTTCTAGCACTATACTGTAGCATGTGTTTGTTGTTTTTTTATTATTATTCTTTATTTATTAGGGACAGTGCCTATTAATGAACATCTACAACATTGCAGTGTAAATACTCCAGATTATACCAAAAATGCTCATTTCCATCTGTAGTCCCTGGGCAGGTGACGCCACAGCAAAAACAATAATAGTGACAATACACTAAAAGTGTCCACATGTCTGGTTTTCCTTTAGCCAATGTTTCAAGTGTGATTTGAAGTGTCCAGTGTTGAAATTTAGTGTTGTTATTTAACAGAATTTCTACATGTTTCTACAAGTCTTACATGGATTTGACATTTATTATTAAGATGGTGGGTTTGAAAATAAGAAAAACGTAAAAAGAAAAGAATGTGATCTGTAAATCTTGTACGGATATACTGTACTGTGATTCCTCATTTTAAAAAAAAAAGTATGATTAAAAAAACATCTAATTTGAGTAAAGGAGCTTCTGACAGAGCAGTGCTTTCAGTTAGCCGCACACCCTCAGGGAATGTTGATGGCTTTGTTGAATGTTTAATTTTAATAGTAGTAGTTCATAAATCGTTTTTCTTTTTAAACTGGTGAGGCCAATTTTACATCTCTACCTGAAAACTTTGAAAAACGTTTTATTGAGAGGGAAGGGGTCTGTGATTTAAGCGGCAAAACAAACTTCAAACCAGGGAGTGTGCGGACTATGGGACAGTTTACCAGTGGAATTAAAAGAAGGTGTAAAGAAGTTAAAAAAGAATTACAAAAAAAGCAGCAGGAACAAATAAGTCTGTACTTCCACCCACTCCTTTTCAAACATGTATATAATTACTTGTATATAAGGACTGTGAATCCTCATTATTGGTTGTTTTTTCTTAGGCTTTTTGTTATGTCTTTATATTGTTATTTCTATGCACGTTTGAAATAAACAACAACAGTCATAGCCAGGAACATAGAATTAGTGGTTTCATATAGTAGCCTACATATTTAAAAAAAAAAAACGAAAAATTAGATTCCACTCATAATATAAGAAGAAATTCAATTTGTCAACTGGACAAAGTTTGTTTCGCCGCTCATCCGAGAGGCTTCGTCAGTTCTGGTTAGAGTGCTGGTAAGACACTTGCTTATATTTCGCTGCAGGGAGGAGCTAACTCCGAAACTTCCAAAACCTCTCGGATGAGCGGCGAAACGTTTTCGACCAAATAAACTTTGTCCAGTTGACAAATTGAATTTCTTCTTTTATCATGGATTCTACCTGGACGACTGAGGGACTCTTCACGCATTCCACTCATAGTTTAGCATAGTTTGAGTATCTGTAATCAAAACTGGATAAGGCATTCCTCCTTTGTCCCGGCTGGACGAGGTGCTGCAGCTCCCGGGAGCTTGGGCCCTGAAATAATTCTCACAATGATTTTTTGGGAATTCAGACTGTCCGTGTTCAGCTGACAGAGCGTCCACAACTTTCACAAAGGTCAGATTTTGTAGGGATTCTTTTCAATTTGCACATAACATAAACCTTTTCAAATTTTTAAATCCTCAAAGCGCCGAAAAGTTAGCTTTGTAAAACTTAGGCTGCGTCCCATTTCTCTGTCTTACCCCTTCGTCTTACTCCTACCCCTTGGATTTGCGCGTTCATGTGAGGGCAAGGGGTGTCTCTATTCTAATTTTGATCAAGGACTCGGGCCACGACCGAGGGCTACATACCCCTTGAAACGAAGTAAGCTCTCGACCAGACATGAAACGAAGGGGTACGCCTACAAGCTCAGGCAGGTTTTGGGATCAGGATGGCAGCGTCACATCGACCAGCCAAGAAGTTTCATAAATGTATTTTCAGCAGTTGTAATTATCGATTAACAGTTTAGCAGATTTACAATTATGGACGCTTATGTTCTACGTTACTTTTAGTGAACTGTTGTTGCGGTTTTAATTGTAGTGATGCCTGCTTAGCCGACGTTATCCTTTTCATCGAACTTTCATGTATAAACAAGCTAGGTTTTTTGTCGAGTTGAGGTACCCGATAATCCTTGACATTTTTTTTTTACGTTTGTTTGCGTCAGTTGTTGTCGCCTCTGTAGACGTAGCAGCTCAGGTAGAGGCGAGGGATGACGACGCAAACGGTAATCGAGTGGCGTCCCATTTCTTAGGGGAACATTCGTACCCCGAGCCCTCTCAGCTCGGTATCGAGGGGCAAGACAAAGACGTAGAAAAAGGGGAAGGGGTAAGACAGAGTAATGGGACGCAGCTTTAGCCTTGCACTCGCTCCGCTCTAGCAGTTCTCGCTCTGATTGGTCGAAACGCTCCACGCCGTGCGCACTACAGACGTCACACGGGTGGGAGGAGCTCGCCTGTGTTGAGGAAGTAAATACGGAAGACAAAATCATTTTTCGTCCATGCGCCAATGAGCACAGGTTACCGAAAACCACACAAAGCTATCTTAGGTTCACCTTCCAGATTTTATTATAGTTCTATGAGCGAATCTATATTTGAATTGCGGCCTTTTAAAGCCACTCTTACTCTTACACTTCCTCTTCACTCCACTTTAAACTAAAATGGTCGCCCACACAGCTATATTACCTACATTAGCTCTGTGACCTGGTGGTTAACAAGTGCAAATACATTCCACGTCCTTTTAAATATAGAGTGTGGCTTTGTTCACTCATTTCAAGAGAAAAAATATGAATAAAACATGCTGTTCCAGTGCAAATTAACATCAGGGTCGGACAGGCTTGGAGTTCAATTAAATTTTGCATTTCATTTTTTTTTTTTTTTTCGTGTAGTATTTTGGCCTGTGACCCGAGCTCGCACGGACAGCTCCATTTATCTAATTCTGTTTACTTTACACCTTTGTCTAACAGTTTCGTCGTAAAAGCGGTTCTAGAAATTCCCAGGCAATTATCCATGGCTTCTTATAGCGCGCAGGCTGTCTCACATCATTGACTTACAGTAATGGAAGTCGTTTGGATTCGTGCAAGCCAATTAAAATGGATATGAATGAAGTACAGTGGTGGTTTAAGTGCCGCCGCTCATTTGCTCCCTCTCCTTAAGCGATTACCAGATGGACTTGTCGCTGGGGAAAAGGGGCCTCGCAATATTTCCGAATCAAGAATTAAAACTGTACTTTTGTTTGTTTTCAGACGACGTCACCACATTAAACAGGCCAGTTATATTTAATGCAGAGGGTAAACGGAATATTAGGGAAAAGAACAATTACATTCTGTCAACTGGAAAAAAGCGTTTTAGAGGTTCTGTATGTATCGTGGCTAGGGATGGGAATTGATAAGATTTTTACGATTCCGATTCCATTATTGATACTGCTTAACGATTTGATTCTTTATCGATTCTCTTATTGATTCTAATTTGGGGAAAAAAGGAGAACAAACTGTTTGATTAGCACCAAGATTAGCACTAGTCCTGGTCTAGTCCTGGTCTAGTCCTGGTCTAGTCCTGGTCTAGTCCTGGTTTAGTCCTGGTCTAGTCCTGGTCTAGTCCTGGTCTAGTCCTGGTCTAGTCCTGGTCTAGTCCTGGTTTAGTTCTGGTTTAGTCCTGGTCTAGTCCTGGTTTAGTCCTGGTCTAGTCCTGGTCTAGTCCTGGTTTAGTCCTGGTCTAGTCCTGGTCTAGTCCTGGTCTAGTCCTGGTTTAGTCCTGGTCTAGTCCTGGTTTAGTCCTGGTCTAGTCCTGGTCTAGTCCTGGTTTAGTCCTGGTCTAGTCTTGGTCTAGTCCTGGTCTAGTCCAGGTTTAGTCTTGGTCTAGTCCTGGTCTAGTCCAGGTTTCATCCTGGTTTAGTCCTGGTCTAGTCCTGGTCTAGTCCTGGTTTAGTCCTGGTCTAGTCCTGGTCTAGTCCTGGTTTAGTCCTGGTTTAGTCCTGGTCTAGTCCTGGTCTAGTCCTGGTTTAGTCCTGGTCTAGTCCTGGTCTAGTCCTGGTTTAGTCCTGGTTTAGTCCTGGTCTAGTCCTGGTCTAGTCCAGGTTTAGTCCTGGTCTAGTACTGGTCTAGTCCAGGTTTCATCCTGGTTTAGTCCTGGTCTAGTCCTGGTCTAGTCCTGGTTTAGTCCTGGTCTAGTCCTGGTTTAGTCCTGGTCTAGTCCTGGTCTAGTCCTGGTCTAATCCTGGTCTAGTCCTGGTTTAATCCTGGTCTAGTCCTGGTCTAGTCCAGGTTTCATCCTGGTTTAGTCCTGGTCTAGTCCTGGTCTAGTCCTGGTTTAGTCCTGGTTTAGTCCTGGTCTAGTCCTGGTCTAGTCCTGGTTTAGTCCTGGTCTAGTCCTGGTCTAGTCCTGGTTTAGTCCTGGTTTAGTCCTGGTCTAGTCCTGGTCTAGTCCAGGTTTAGTCCTGGTCTAGTACTGGTCTAGTCCAGGTTTCATCCTGGTTTAGTCCTGGTCTAGTCCTGGTCTAGTCCTGGTTTAGTCCTGGTCTAGTCCTGGTTTAGTCCTGGTCTAGTCCTGGTCTAGTCCTGGTCTAATCCTGGTCTAGTCCTGGTTTAATCCTGGTCTAGTCCTGGTCTAGTCCAGGTTTCATCCTGGTTTAGTCCTGGTCTAGTCCTGGTCTAGTCCTGGTCTAGTCCAGGTTTCATCCTGGTTTAGTCCTGGTCTAGTCCTGGTCTAGTCCTGGTTTAGTCATGGTCTAGTCCTGGTCTAGTCCTGGTCTAGTCCTGGTCTAGTCCTGGTTTAGTCCTGGTTTAGTCCTGGTCTAGTCCAGGTTTCATCCTGATTTAGTCCTGGTCTAGTCCTGGTCTAGTCCTGGTTTAGTCCTGGTTTAGTCCTGGTCTAGTCCAGGTTTCATCCTGGTCTAGTCCTGGTCTAGTCCTGGTTTAGTCCTGGTTTAGTTCTGGTCTAGTCCAGGTTTCATCCTGGTCTAGTCCTGGTTTAGTCCTGGTCTAGTCCTGGTCTAGTCCTGGTTTAGTCCTGGTTTAGTCCTGGTCTAGTCCTGGTCTAGTCCTGGTCTAGTCCTGGTCTAGTCCTGGTTTAGTCCTGGTCTAGTCCTGGTCTAGTCCTGGTTTAGTCCTGATTTAGTCCTGGTCTAGTCCTGGTCTAGTCCTGGTTTAGTCCTGGTTTAGTCCTGGTCTAGTCCAGGTTTCATCCTGATTTAGTCCTGGTCTAGTCCTGGTTTAGTCCTGGTCTAGTCCTGGTTTAGTCCTGGTCTAGTCTAGTCCTGGTCTAGTCCTGTTCTAGTCCAGGGTTAGTCCTGTTCTAGTCCTGGTCTAGTCCTGGTCTAGTCCTGGTCTAGTCCTGGTCTAGTCCTGGTTTAGTCCTGCTTTAGTTCTGTTTTAGTCCTGGTCTAGTCCTGGTCTAGTCACATCGACCAGCCAAGGAGTCTCATAAATGTATTTTCAGCAGTTGTAATTATCGATTAACAGTTTAGCAGATTTACAATTATGACGCTTATGTTCTACGTTACTTTTAGTGAACTGTTGTTGCGGTTTTAATTGTAGTGATGTCTGTTTAGCCGACGTTATCGTTTTCATCGAACTTTCACGTATAAACAAGCTAGGTTTTTTTGTCGAGTTGAGGTACCCGATAATCCTTGACATTTTTTTTTACGTTTGTTTGCGTCAATTGTTGTCGCCTCTGTAGACGTAGCAGCTCAGGTAGAGGCGAAGGATGACGACGCAAACGGTAATCGAGTGGCGTCCCATTTCTTAGGGGAACATTCGTACCCCGAGCCCTCTCAGATCGGTATCGAGGGGGAAGACAAAGACGTAGAAAAAGGGGAAGGGGTAAGACAGAGTAATGGGACGCAGCTTTAGCCTTGCACTCGCTCCGCTCTAGCAGTTCTCGCTCTGATTGGTCGAAACGCTCCACGCCGTGCACATTACAGACGTCACACGGGTGGGAGGAGCTCGCCTGTGTTGAGGAAGTAAATACGGAAGACAAAATAATTTTTCGTCCATGCGCCAATGAGCACAGGTTACCGAAAACCACACAAAGCTGGTCTAGTCCTGGTCTAGTCCTGGTCTAGTCCTGGTTTAGTCCTGCTTTAGTTCTGTTTTAGTCCTGGTCTAGTCCTGGTCTAGTCCTGGTCTAGTCCAGGTTTAGTCCTGGTCTAGTCCTGGTCTAGTCCTGGTCTAGTCCTGTTCTAGTCCTGGTCTAGTCCTGGTCTAGTCCTGGTTTAGTCCTGGTTTAGTCCTGGTTTAGTTCTGGTCTAGTCCTGGTTTAGTCCTGGTTTAGTCCTGGTTTAGTCCTGGTTTAGTCCTGGTTTAGTCCTGGTTTAGTCCTGGTTTAGTGCACAGTCTAATGTTGACACAGGCCGCTGCTTTCACCTAATATCTCCATTTGAAGCAGAAATAATATGATAATAATGTGACTCTCCACGTGTCGCTCTGTTGTCGGAAAATTCACCTGTCTCCACGTGTATTCGCATATTCGCTTATATCCCAGAACTTTCTGCTGCTAAGTATCCGACCGCACTTTGTACAGGAGCTCCGGATAAGCGGACCTGTCCCAAACCTGTCCCAAACCTGTCCCAAACCTGTCCCGAACCTGTCCCGAACCTGTCCCGAACCTGTCCCGAACCTGTCCCGAACCTGTCCGGAACGTGTCATGTGTCCAAGTGGAAGTTAAAAGTCCATTTTCACAAACGTTCTTCTCGTCATGTGAAAATAGTACATAAACTCCGTATCAGTGAAGCGGCGAAGCACGTGTCAATCCCACCACTTTTGTGCGTAATTCGTGCTGGCTGGAATCGATAAGAGAATAGTTAGATAAACTACTAATCGATTCTGTGGAATTGAAACACACGGTTCTCGATTCCCATTCCTAATCACGGCACAACGCACATGAGCAAAAACTGAAAAAATACACTACATAAAATACAAATTGACTGGCAGCTATTTTGTGTCAGATTGCGTTAAAAAAAGGATCCGATTTGCGTAACAGATCTTCAGACAGAGCAATGCCTACAGTTAGCAGCGCACACCCAGGGAACATTGAGGACATCAGCTGTTAAGTATCTTTAGTAGTTTTCCACAACCAAGTATGGAGTGAATGAATAATGCATGAAATTGTAAAGAGATGGTGAAAATATATAAGACAGGTGCATTATTATTCGCTACTATTATAAATTTAAAACTATAAAACACAACTAGACCTGTCAAGATAACAGATTTTTTTGAATAATTATGATATAACGATGGAAGTAAATATAGAATACAGTACACAGTGACCCAAGAGCAGATTTAAACCACAAAACCTGTTCTGTCATATTGTTAAAAAGCACGAGATACAATAAATACAGAGCCAAAGGAAACACAGTACTTCTGTAATGAGTCATAAAAGTTATTAATTCAAACTTTTACGGCTTAAAGGTGCAAGGTTATAATAGTTTTGGATTAGTTTTAGTTTGTTGTGACTTTTTTCCCCCTCTAATTCAGTTAGTTTTAATTATTTTTTAGCGCGGCTCTGATAGAAACTGCTCAATTTTGGTTTACTTTTTATTAGTTTTAGTTTTTGGGTTATACTTTGGGTTATTTTTCAAGTGCAGGATTCAAAAACAAAGTATTGTGGGGGTTTTTTTGTTTTGTTTTTTGTTTGTTTACCCCCACGACAACCAAAACAGTCCACAAGCTGTGGCCTTAAGTGCAAAAACAAATAAAAATACACACCAAAACTTCCAAATTTACCAACTCCAAAAAAGACGAAAATGAAGAGCGATTTATCTATAATTTCAGTTCGTTGTAGTTAGTTTTGTAAACACACAATACCGTTTGTTAGTTATCTCTTTTTTTTCTTTTAATTGTCCTAGTTTAGTCCTGCTTTAGTTCTGATTTAGTTCTTGTTTAGTCCTAGTTTAGTCCTGGTTTAGTCCTTGTTTAGTTCTTGTTTAGTCCTGGTTTAGTCCTGCTTTAGTCCTGCTTTAGTCCTGCTTTAGTCCTGCTTTAGTCCTGATTTAGTCCTTGTTTAGTCCTAGTTTAGTCCTGGTTTAGTTCTTGTTTACTCCTAGTTTAGTCCTGCTTTAGTCCTGATTTAGTCCTTGTTTTGTCCTTATTTGGTCCTGGTTTAGTTCTTGTTTAGTCCTAGTTTAGTCCTGGTTTAATCCTAGTTTAGTCCTGGTTTAGTTCTTGTTTAGTCCTTGTTTAGTCCTGGTTTAGTCCTAATTTAGTCCTAGTTTAGTCCTGGTTTAGTCCTAGTTTAGTCCTTGTTTAGTCCTAGTTTAGTCCTGGTTTAGTCCTAGTTTAGTCGTTGTTTAGTTCTACTTTAGTCCTGGTTTGGTTCTCGTTTAGTCCTGCTTTAGTCCTGATTTAGTCCTTGTTTTGTCCTTGTTTAGTCCTAGTTTAGTCCTGGTTTATTTCTTGTTTAGTCCTAGTTTACTCCTGGTTTAGTCCTAGTTTAGTCCTTGTTTAGTCCTAGTTTAGTCCTTGTTTAGTCCTAGTTTAGTCCTTGTTTAGTCCTGGTTTAGTCCTTGTTTAGTCCTAGTTTAGTCCTAGTTTAGTCCTGCTTTAGTCCTGCTTTAGTTTATTTATAATTTCAGTTAGTTTTAGTTAGGTTTGTAAACACACAATACAGTTTCAGTTATCGTTTTTTTCTTTTAATTTTTTAAATTGATTTCAGTTACAATTTTAGTTTTCGTTTTTTTATTCGTTTTTGTTAATTATAATAACCTACAGGTACGATTTGTGAAGAGGCGACCCCAATCAGAGTAAGAATGAAAGTTTTTTTAAGATATGTTCAGCAATAAATAACACCTGTAGTTGAATAAATGCAAGTCAGATGAGTTTAATACTATACTGTGGACAATTTAAACCAAAGCATTAACATCTCCATGGAAACAGGCAGCGGACCCTCTCCAGAAAAGTTGCAGAGTGCACCTTTAAATCTCATTATATAGCCAAAAAACAACCAAAAATGTCATATTACGGTAAAGAAAATGCACACACAATAAATACCGATTCCAAAAAATTCCAAACTGGACAAAAGTTTGACAAATTGAATTTCTCCTTTTGCCATGGATTCTACCTGGACGACTGAGGGATTCTACACACCCAAAAAATATTGTTCCATGTTTCATATATCGAACCGTAAGCTGGTATACAAAGAAATTATCATGACAGACTTAAACGCCACTTAGGCTACGTTCATATGATGATGGTCTGAACAGAAGGCGCAAAAGTGGCGTTGCGTCTTCACTTTTTATTCCGCATTTAAGAAAGCTATGCCTTTATTAGTCCCACAGTGGGGAAATTCCATTTCTGCATTTAACCCATCCTGTTATCAGGAGCAGTGAGCAGCACATTACTGCGCCCGGGGACCATCTCCATGATCTTCTTGCTTTGGTTTGGTCAGGACCTAAGCTGGAGGATTTACCTATGGTGCATGTTTTGGGTTGGTGGGGGAAACCGGAGTGCCCAGAGGAAACCCACCCAGACACGGGGAGAATATGCAAACTCCACACAGAAAGGCCCAGGCGACCCGGGGATCAAACCCAGACCATGCATGCAAACTCCACACAGAACACACACAGAAAGGTCTGGGCGACCCAGGGATCGACAAGCATTATGGGGAGGAAATCGGCGTGAATACGGTGACGCAAAAGTGTGTGGTATTCGATTAAGTATGCATGCCAGGCGGCTAGGTGGCGCTGTGATACATTATCACTATGTCCGTGCGCATGTGTAGAATCTTCCTTTTTCTCATCTGCGCCACGAAAAGCAAAATAAAACAAGGCTACCGGTAGCAAAAAAAAAATGTGTGTGGTCAGAAGAAGTTCAACTATTGCTTCAGACCACGTTAGACTACAAAGCAACGAAGGCGCAACAAGGTGTGGACGCCGTCACTGTCTAAACCAGGGGTGTCAAACATACGGCCAGATACGGCCCTCCAAGACCTTTAATCTGGCCCTCGGTTGATTTTCTATAAAAATATTGTATTTTAATTTTTTATTAAAACATTGGTAGCGTCTCCAGCGCCTCTGTGCGTGGCCCCTCCCACCAGAGCAGCACAAATGAAGACTCGCCTCTTTCCAAACGCTCTTAAAGGACCGTCGTTTTGACTGTTGACCGTGACACCCTCATCAGAAAAATGTCAAAAATGAGAAAAGTGGATGCGAAGTGCAGGATTTTCCAAGAAAAATGGACTAAGTCCTATTTGTTCACGGAGGGGAATGGGAAACCTGTATGTCTGGTGTGTTTGCAACAAGTGGCGGTGCTCAAGGAAAATAATCATAAACGCCACTACGAGACACGGCATTTCGAACAAAACAATAACTTGAACGGAGAATTGACAGAAGATAAACGAATTCTTGCTGGGACTGAAGAAACAGAAGTCCGTAATAGATTTCCATTTCTCTTATTGCTATTTTTGGGGTATATTTGCTATGAGTTTTCTGTACCTGCCCCTTTGGGATCAAAGTCGGTTGGATACGGCCCCCGGACCAAAATGAGTTTGACACTTCCGATAAAATATTTTGTCGCTTTTACCCGTAAGCGTTCTCGTGAAAACAGGCCCTAAATCCACAAGAGTTTGAACTATACTGGTCATGGAACAGGCCATCGCTCATCAGATAAACACGTGGTTGTCATCGTTTGATACTCCCAACCTGGCAACCCCACATGGAGAGCTGTTGGTGTATGACGTGAGATATGGGTAAATAATTGCTTTAATTAGACCGGGGCAATAAATGACGTAGTTTATGTGCTTAAGTGATTTTGTTTGTCAATTGTGGAGAATATTCTTTCACGGTTCAGTGGGCTGTCGATCCAGATTCTAATTAAATCATCGTTAAACCCCGGGACATGGCTTCAAACAGAGCAGAGGCATTCTAAGGTAGTTACTGTTCTACCACATTGCATTTTGTCGTGTTATGTAATCTCAGAAGTGTAATGCAATTCAATTAAGTATAATAAAAAAGTTGTAATTTATTTAACGCGTTTGTAAATACGCTGCACAAACACAATTAAAAAGAGTACAAAAAGCTAATCAGATAAAATATTGGTATAATTGCCGTATAAAAGCAGGTTAAACTTTAAAGGGCACATAATACTCTGTTTTCTGATCTACGTTATAATGTTTCCTCGTCACAAACACACCTGGAGTTGTGTTTTGTTTCAGTCGCACATGTTTAACACACAAACGCTGCAGATTTCGGCTCAGTTGAGAACACTCTGTCCCATCTTGCGTGAAAAGTCCCTCAGTCGTCCAGGTAGAATCCATGATCAAAGGAGAAGTTCAATTTGTCAACTGGACAAAGTTTGTTTGGTTGAAAACGTTTCGCCGCTCATCCGAGAGGCTTCGTCAGCTCTGGTACTAACCAGTACAATAACCAGAGCTGACGAAGCCTCTCGGATGAGCGGCGAAACGTTTTCAACCAAACAAACTTTGTCCAGTTGACAAATTGAACTTCTCCTTTGATCTGTCCCATCTTGTGATGTCATGTGGCAATACCGGAAGTGCTCCACTGTGTTTTTAAACCCCGTACACCTTCACTCTAATCACTTGGATCATTTCTGCCTTGGAATTTCAAATCTCTACTGAACTAATGGTCAGAGGTAGCTGTTAACTTGAAAACTACCTCTTCGTGACATCACGAGGTGGAACAGAGCATTTTGAGCTTTGGAGATGAGGACAGACTAATAATAAAGGATTACTAATGAAACAAAACACAATTCCAGATATGTTTTTGATGAGGTAACAACATTCTAATGCGGCTTAAATGTGCACTGTGTAACTTTTTTGGCTGGGGGTCCGTCAGCTGCTTGTTTCGACGGATGTCACTGCTCTGGAATGTTCCACAGTATGGCATTAAACAGCTTTACCTTACATTTATTCAATTAGAGATGGTTTAATAGCTCAAAAATACCTAAAAAAAAAACCAAAACAGGCATTCTGGCTGTGAGCGGGGTCACCTTTCTACAGAGCTGACCTGTAATTTGGTCTGGTTTGGTCTCCATGAAGATAGAAAGGCGTAATACCAACACCCTCCATCCTCTTCCTCCGCGGGCAGTGGGTCCACGGGAGGACGGCAACCGGCGTTGCATCAAGCGACTTGTATCATGTACTTGTGTCATTGGGGCTCTCTTTCAGTGTGCTGGAACTCACTGGGGCGAGGTGGGGTTAAGTGTCTTTCCCAAGGACACAACGGCCGCACTCATCTGTGGGAGCTTGGGAGCTGGGACCGCACCGCCAACCCACGGGTCATTGGATCCGACCGCTCAACCAACGATACAGTCACTGCGTGCACATGGACGAGTGTAATCCGACTGCAAACGGATTGGGATCGTATCGAATTCATGTGCACAGGCTAAGGATCGTATAGGGATTGGTTTTGCGAATCTGACTGGAACCCCTGGCTTAGGCCGATAGTAATCCGCTTGGTGCTGCCTTGTGCACAATATTGGATCGGATTGGCTTACTGCGCATGCGTGGGAATTTTTGCCAGGGATTTCACCCGGAAGTGGCAGGAGGCGCCGACGCCGTCATAAGTAGCGATTGTTGCCGGAAAAGTCAGACGAAATCATGGCTGCGAAGAAAGAATGCACAACACGTACACCAATGCTGCTCCGTCAAACTCCTCGAGCGCCATCTTTGTATACCGCCATATTGTTTGTTGTGTTTTTATTGAGTAGCCATCACCCGGAAGTAGTTGGACAACAGCGCCACATAGCGGATAATGGTCGCTGACCATGATCCAATTACACGAGCTTCATGTGCACTGGGATCTAAGGACAGACCACCCGCCGAGTAACGGGATCGGATTTGAAGAAATTCAATCCGATCCTACCATGTGCACGCAGTGACTGTCGAGAGCGGGATTTGAACTGCCAACCCCTGGATTAGCGGATCAGCGCTGTCGTAATACCAACACCAACAACAAGCAATGACATCTCCATGGAGACAAGTGTTTGATGGACCCGCCACCTGAAAAGTTACACAATGCACCTTTAGAGCTCACAAGAGTTTATTTTTAACCATCAACAATCACATTTCAAACACACACTGCAGCCTTCTTATCTAAATTGTTAGCAGTGGTTCCTCTTGGGCACTAAAATAGGTTTGTATCTCCATCCTGATTCTATTTACATAAAGCCCTTCTCCTGCACGAGGACATGTGTGGCCCGGGGATCCTCTTATCTTCTAGTTTGCTGACAACACTGCTTTTCTAACCTGATAACTATTCCCATCACACAGGGGGGTCTGCGTGTGAAAAAGACTCTTGTACTAAACACACACACTTCTATAATGACCCCAGACCCTTCTCGTATTATTGGACTCAGCTTGTATGTTTTCTCCCCTCTCCGTTTTGTTGTTGGTAATAGAACAGCTCATTGTAGCGCTAACTCCATTACTCGTGAGGGCCCTTATCACTTTTGGATTCCTCGCTTCTGGGATCGTCATCGGCTTTACGGCGGCGGGTGAATTTGAGATCAAAGCGGACGCGTTCCTCCGAGAACCGACCGGAGAAGAAGGAGGAGGAGGAGGAGTAATTGAGTTGTTTCTTGTTTTGTTGTGTTTTCGTTGCTCACCAGCTATTTTCGCGAGAGAGGGGAGTGCTTTTTTTTTTTTTTTCCGAGTTTCTGTAAATAGTTGCTCCATCCCAGCTCCAATCTGAACTGCTCTTTTTTGTTGTTTTGTTTTGTTTTTTCCATCGGAGAAGTGACACTAGATTTCGGTCTCTCAATGGGCCTGTCTCCTTTGCTTTGCCAGTGTTTGGATTTTCATTTGCGGCGCTGTCTTTGACATAATACTATTTTTGTATCTGTTTTTTTCAGTGTTTCTTTCCCCCAGACAATATGTCCACACGCTAACAGCACAATGAGAGCACAGTCTGTCTTCATTTTCTTTCAGCGTAATGGGACCAGTGCAAAGTGGAGTGCACTGTACGACTATGGGGTTAGGAGTGATTGGATAATAGACTTCAATGAACACTATATCGATAGTGCAATTATCATTAAAAGACAAAATACAATGCATTTGATTTGAAAAAAATCCATTAAAAATACTTGATTAGAAAAAAAACACAATTAAAACAATAAAGGGCAATTAGATTTGGGAGTGTTTTGCCTAAGGACGGCAGGGCAGATTATTGACATTGTAGAAACGGGTCCAATATGTCAAAGCTGACTTATTTCTGTTAATTTTTTTTACAGAGATTTATGAGAGATAAATGAGGAATGAGCGGAACAAGAGCAAAATACTTTTCATTGATATAGAAGCAGGGCCAGAATTCAGTGATTGTTTAAAGTGACATACAGCTCTGGAAAAAAAAAAGAAAAGAAACCACTGCAAAATTGTCAGTTTTTCTGATTTTACTACTTATAGGTATGCGTTTGGGCAAAAGGAACATTTTTGTTTGAGTCTATAAACTACTGACAACATTTCCCCCAAATTCCAAATAAAAAATATTAGTCAATAAAGTCAATAAAATAAAAAAAATTGCAGAGTAGAAAAAGATGCAGTACAATCAATAACAATATTCACAAACATTACGACAAAAACAATGGGACAGGTTACACGCGGCGTCTTTTTGTTTGGTAAACAAACGGGAGGGTGGGGAGGGGGAGCAGAACAGAATATTGATGAAATTGATTGAAAACTGAAGCTGAATGGAATGGCTGTAATACATGCAGAGATGCTGATTTCAGAAAAAAATGCAGTCTCTTATTTTTTTCCAGAGCTGTAGAAGCAGGGCCAGAATTAAGACATTGTTTAAATAGACACATAATGGTCCTTTTTGGTCCTAAAATACACTGCTCTGGTCTATACTTTAGCCGAATCACGCTATTTTTGTGTGTCAATACACCACAAGAGCACAGCCAATTATAATTATAATTACTTCATCTATTCCTTTAGAAGAAGAATGTATTACCTGAAATATATTTGGGTAGGCTCTGTATATGCCTGAAATATTTTTTCAAGATTTGTTCACATTAGTGTGGTAGAACATGGGCATTAGGTCAATTATAAAGTCCAGTTCCCTGTGAGTTTGTCTGTTTGATTTTTGTACTCAAACATGTCTGCTGGAACTGGACATCCTATGGG